>VOPJ01014853.1:0-16903 GCA_014673585.1 Semibalanus balanoides | reverse complement strand
GGCGACGACCCTGGCTTTTTGCATCAGGTTTATTACACATAACCTCGCTGACAAATCAAAAATATCAAGTACACATGGGTAAAAGTGTGATGTTTGCATAATTGTAAAAAACACACATTCTTTCGATGTCTTATATATTTGTTTAACGAACGTTAAGATCAGCAACGCCAAAGTTGGGGGCGACGCCCCCGCGGTCTCAAAGTTGGGAGGGGGCAAGCGCCCCCGCTGCCCCCCCTGTTCCCGGGCCTATGCTTGTCAGAACCTTTGCTTTTCCCCTGACAGCCGGTCCTCTATCCTCTTTCAAGCCCACGTCAATACGGGACTGCAGTGTCCGCTGGCCGCCGGGAGTGTATTGGTGTAGTGTAGTGGTGAAGTACTGCAGTAGTAAGTGTGTAGTCGTGAAGGCTACGCTCCCCCCCCCCCTCCGCACACACACACACCGGAGTGGAAGGCGGTAGCCACCTTCATGACTGGGGCCCTCTCCGCGGCTTTGCCGGGCGGGGATAGGTCTCAAATACCATGGATGGTCGGCGGTCGTCCGGTTGGTGTTCTTAAAATTGACGTCCATTTGTAGTGCGGAACAGTATCCGTTTGAAGATGTGTAATGCGGGACAGTATTTTAGGGATGATGCTGTTCCGCACTACACATGTGAATGCTGCTGTGTTAAAATGTTTCTAGAGGACGATGCAATGCAAATTTCATACTACTGTTAGGTATCTATTATACCATAATTATTACTATTTGAAGGACACTGCTGCACTTATTGGTGCATTTTCAGGTTGACCACAAACAACAAGTTACAAGTACCTACCTACTGCCTAGTGCTAAACTTTTCATGTAAGTTTGTGTGGCTTGGAATATTGAGTTTCACTGGCGGATCTAGATCTAGAACGGCAGCTTGTGTCGGTTTGAGGGTCATCACCCCAAACAAATTTAACAAAATTCCAAAAACTCATCGTATTTCGCTTCCTTATACATTGCTAGACGTTTTAAAATAAACTTTCTTTTGTAAAAGTTGCGTATATTCCTACATCATACATCAATAAATGTGTAAATTTGCGCTGATTTCAGATGTTTTTTGGGGGGAATTTCCCCTGGTAGGCTCCCCTTCCACTGGATCCGCCAGTGTCGAGTTTATACTTTAAGTCCTATAAATATAAAATTACACACTTTGGTAGCAAGTGTCGTCAAAATACATTAATAAAAAAGGAGAAACTTTAATTTCTAAATCGGAGAATTCAGAGAAGCATTTTTTGTGGAGATTGTACTTAGGTACATCCAGACTTGTGAGGAGACTGGACCTTATAATCGTGGTAACTCTTCTGATTATTCTGAAGTAAGGGCGCCGCCACCTCCCGAAAGTTTAGGAGGACGGAGGTATTCTGAAGAGTGAAATCGGTTCTTTCCTTCCAACGCCCATAGGCATAGTGTTAAAATCTGACAATGCTTGGGACCCCCCCCCGCCCCCGCCCCCCGTTGGCGGAGCCCCTGTTCTGAAGGTCAGCATTTTGCAGGTATCTAATAACACTGTTTGTCTGATGTTTGCAAAATAACTAGGGGTGTAAAAATAACTAGGGTTGTAGTATCCTATTCAGTCAAGGGAGCTTCAACCCTCCACCAACTTGGCAGCCCCCTCCACCCAACTTGGACAGAGGAGTGGTTCTAATCCAGGGATAAATCTGTATTTTGGTGGATTTTGATGCAGCTTTAAGCGATTTTCTCCAGCTCAGTTCAGCCCCCCCCACCCAGAATGAGAAGCTCGCCCCTGATGCAAGATGTAGGTACATGTACATCCGTGCATAGGCGGATCCAGAAGGTGTGATTTTGACAGTTTTTTGGGGGCAATCCAAAAATTATCGCATAATTCTGAAAACTCATCGGATTTCGCTTGCTTATGTATCAATACTGATTTAAAAACAAACTTCTTTAGTAAAAGTTGTATAGTTTTACGACAAACTCAGGAAATGTGTCAAATTTGCGCCGATTTTGGGTGGTTTGGGGGGCATGTCCCCTTTGGCCCCCCTGGATCCGCCCTTGCATCCGTGTCAAAAGTGTGGACAGTGGACGATGGCAATTGGCATAGAATGTCCTGCAGCGCGCACAAGCAAGGGTTACTTGCCTCCACGGACTGGCCTGCAGGTGGCGTATTATGGGGCTGAAGCGGCTCTTTGCTGACGGACTTTGAAGTTTGAATGCAACCGGGTACCGCGCTACCGTCGACTGTGCTTTCGCTGAGCCGTTGTCCCTGGTTGAATGACCTGCAAATGCTCGTGCCAAGTCCAGTCAATGGTCAGTACGGGTGCAGCGACTCGCTGACAGCTACTCTCCCCGATTTGATGGCCTCGCCCTCTCGTCACGTTCGTTTAGTTTCTCCCCATGAAGACCAAGCGGAGTTTCAGAGCGAGCTATGTCATGTTGCCGCAGGCCACTTTTGGGCCACTTGTTTGAATATAGCTGAGGATGCTTAGAGCTTAGTCGCTGTCAACTCTATGCCTATGCCTATTAAGTCTTGATTTAAACCTGTTTTCGAAGATGATTATTGACATGGTATCGCACCACGGGGTCGGGGGTAGACATGTTCTTAATGCTGGTGTGGACCTACAGTTTTTTTGCAGGGGATTTCCGAATTTCGTCGACTCGTCTTTTAACCCGCGCGGCGTAGGGGGGGGTAAATATTACCCCCCCTCACGTATTTCCGCAATAACTTGAAACGGTAACAGATATCGACTTAAAAGTTTCAGTACCTTATTCAGCATCAATTTGGACTTCTACCTAAAAATTCATCGAAAAAAGTTGAGAACTTTGGAGAATAACGACGCCCAATTTTAGATAACGTATGTCATGCATTTTGGATGAATAACGATATGGTTTGATAGCCATCGTAGAAAAATTATTTAAAGCAAAACCGCAAAACGCAAAACTGCTAAAGAAAAGGAAAATTAATTTTCGTACAGATGACGATGAATATCGGATTTCCAAAATTTTGGGTTTTTCACCCCTAAAAATCCAAAAAACTTTTTTCAGGAAATTTTTCCCCAAAATTGAAAATTCAAAGGTACTAAAAAACAGGAATTTATATGGAACCAAGTGTAAATGAATACCCAGACCGAATTTAAACGTATAACTTTCGTTCTTTCAGAGATGACTGATCTCCAGATAAGTAGGTAATGACATCATTTTTCAAAATAACCGTTTTCTTGAGATGATTGCCTGATACAGATATATAAATGTATTTTTGTGTTTATGAGACAAAACATAACTAGAAACATGCATTGTTTATTCATATCGTCAGTTTTCAGTTTGACCTTTGAGACCTGATCTGACCTTTTGAACGGGTCAGTTTAAAATTAGACTGTTCTATCGATTCTTACGTGCAAAAATGACCCCTAAACATGCTGTCACAAGGCTTTATTTGACCTCTCTGACAGTGACCTTTTATGACCTGACTTGACTTGAATTGCATGCAATTTCACTATTATTAATGCATGATGTATTACACCTTGAGAGGCTTTATGTGCATTGACAGTCTTAATCAAAGGATATTTATTGAACAGTATGAACCATTAACTTCAATTAACTCGGAGAACTTTCCATGTGACCTGAACCGTGACCTTAAATGTACCTAACTTGAAAACTTTCGGGTATGCATTCGTTCGTTTCATTGAGAGCTTTCGATTGCCGCCTTGCGCGTCCGCTGCGTTATTGGTTCGGAAGTTAAGAGGGGTTATATTACCCCCCTACGCGACGCGTTCGGCGAGAGACCCCTACAGCGCGCGGTTAAATGGTGCAAAAAAAAAATCATTGTACACATAACGGACGTCTAAATGTACCGCAGTCCCCAAAAAAGCCCGTTTGAGAGACAAATATCACAATGCATCTCTTCTACAATAAGTTGGTGTGAACTGTGGACTGTTGAGCCTTCCACACCAACCACATACAAAGTTACAACCATGTATGCCGATTTTTTGTGTAGCAATGCTATTTAAAAAAGTCAAAAACTTTTGAGAAAAAGTTAATAATGCCCAAAATTTGAGCTTAGTTGAATAGTTAAGGCTTTAGAGGTCCCCAAAGGTTTCGAGGTTATTTTTCCCCAAAAGTTGTCCGTGAATAAATTTTTATCAGTTTAACATCGAGCAATGATTCTGACTCCATCGTGTTTGCTTTGTGAAGTCAATTTGCAAAAAAAAAAAAATGGTGCCTGGTTAGATCAACTTAAAAATAACCTCAGGTCAAGGTCATTGGGTGACCCAGGTACATCATGTAGCATGCGGGGCGATGCGATTCGACAAGACAAACATAGTGGTGTTATTCGCACGTCCTATCTGTATTCTATCCAGATGTATTGGTAAAAAGATGCTGTTTACCTCAGATGACCGCAGTTGACCTTGCAGAGTTCACTGAGGAACAATTGCACCTGGTTCATATAGAGAATGAGCTAGAATAACATGAGTATGAAATAATTTGTCGGATCCAATATATATTTCTTAATAGTGTAATCAATGTATGTTTCTCATTGATGTTAATATGTGTTAGCACTTGTTGTATGTAAGGCATTTATGTTGAATATGAATATATATCTTTTTGTATGGCCTCCTTACAATATAAAACGCACACAATCAATTATTTTTCTACTTTGTGCGTTTTATATTGTAAGGAGGCCATACAAAAGGATATATATTCATATGTTTCTCATTTGTATATTTTCCCATTGACTTATAATGAATAGTCACAAAATTCGCCTAACCTTAGGTCACTACTCACTGATACACAAAATCGAGATAAACGAATTGTAGGTAGGAAATTATGAATTATGACCTTATGAAATCCTACAAGTTTTAAATGTCTCGGACAAAGACTGTGGCTTTGGTACGAACACAAACATGTTTCTTTAGACAATGTCACTTGACGTGTTTTAGTGACCTAGCCTGAGATGACCTGAGGTCAATACTTTCACAGAATGCGGGTTATTGATGCCCGAATAGCTGTACCGAATTTGGTGGCGTTGCGCCTTGCGTTTTTTCGCCATTCCCACCAGGGCTAAGGTTATTATTTTTCCAAGATTATATTTTATGTCATTTGTTCTTCTCATTTTTGAGCGAACACATTATTAGCCCGGCAGTCACTGGGGTATTTTCTGTAACACGAGTCACTGGGGAGGGGCTTTTTTAGCCCCCCCCCCTTGTATCTTCGGAACCAATAAGGCGACCGTGCTGAATCAAACGGCAATCGATATCCCAGGACAAATCATCAACGGTAATTTGTGTTGCCCTAGAGGTCAGTGGTGGCGTCACAGGCTAGGTCAAAGGTCAAAATCTAGCCATTTGAGTTTATAGGCCATACTTTCCATTCAAAGACTTTGGTTGCAACCATGATCACTCTCAAAGGTATGAGACATATCCAGGATGAGCTTATGGGGAATTGTTGGCAAAATATAAAGGTCAAGGTCAGGTCACAAAAGGTCACTTCCAAAAATTATGGGAAAGTCCTGCAACTCATGTTTTATATACTATTTTACGAGTAAAGTTCGATATCGATACTCATTTTACCTCCTGAATTAATGTACGTGAAGTTAAGGTCAAGTAAAGGTCAAATTCATGCCACAAAAGGTCAAATTTTGAAATTGATAAAAATAATAAATCAAAACATGTTTCTGGACCGGTTTTGTCTAAAAAATACAGTGCTGCTATTTATTTGTCTGTATCTGGTCAAAAAGGCCAAAAACGAAATGTCAAAATTTGACGTCATGAGTTTCCCGTACCTTAGATGACATCACTCAGTAAAAAATAGAGATATTATTTTGAAATTTGTTATGGTAGTTAAATATCAATAGGTATTTTACATATATCCCGTTTTTTAAAAGTCACTGAAATTTATAATTTTTTGCCATTTTTGTCAAAAAATTATTTTTTGAAAAAAATTGGGTCAAAAACATCTTTTGTTGAAAATCCGAGACTGCCATAATGTAGCCCTTGACATTTGCTATCTTCTCAGGTTTCTGGACTTCGTTTTGTCTGCTACATGACATTTGTACGGTCCGCTAAAGTTGAGCTGATTTTGGTGTCAAAATCGTGTGTAGTGACGTCACTAACTTAGCTACATATACAAAATGACATAATCTAAAGAAAAATCGACAAAATGCGTAACAAGGATTCCCAGACAGGTACCAGAAGTTTGGCGTTGATAGCTGCATTATTTCGTGATATATTATAGATATTCCTCAGGGGGGGGCTAAAAAAGACCCCCCCCAGTGACTCGCGAGTTAAGGATATACATTATTAGCCCTCGCAATTCGCTATATTTGTCGTTTTTTATTGTATTTTGTTCAAAATAAGGACTGGACCCTTTGTACGGTATGCTAAAGTTATTTTTATTTTCGTCATACTCGTATATAGTGACGTCACTAAATTCACTCTATCTCGGCAAATGTCTGCAAGATTGCTTTATTTTTTACAGCAGACGTACAATTGATGGAAAATAATGTAGGTACCCAAAGTTTCACGTTGATAGTGTCATTATTTTTATCTATCTCGAAAGTTCGTTGGGGTCATTTTTCACCTCACCCCCCAGTCAATGGCGGGTTAATCTTTGAAAGTGACGAACCCCTCATTCCGACAAACCGGCAGACCATAGGCGTCCTTCACAGTGCCCTTAGTTGAACTTATCAAATAATGAGGTTACAATAAAATAGCCGATAGATCTTGATATCCATCGGTGTATAACTCCTCCTCCTCTTATGCTACCAGTACCTACTAACCGATGCAAGCGTTAGCAAAGGTTTCTGAAGCGATGCTGACGTGATCGCTGATGACTCTTAATTACATCTCATCATCTCAGCCAGTGTCTGCGCGATCCGGAAATTGATGTCTGGCCGCCAGTTTGGTATGCCATGTTAGACACGCACGGCCAACAGTTCAGTGACCCGGCAATCAGCGAGCTTCAGCCTTCAGCCTACTATCGATGATGTTACAATGTTACATACAGTGGTCTCCTCCCGCCGTGTCTTGTTATAGAAGGGGACATAGGTAGGGGTCGCCACTGGAGCGGGGCAAGTGAGGCTATTTCCCCAACCTCCGACCGGTGACCCCCTGGAATTTATGCAGATCCCCAGTAATTTTTGTTGGGGTCGGCAAAATGCAAAGTAAGCTGATGTAGTGCGTCGACGCCAAGTCTGCATTTATTTGTAAAACTGTCTTTTTTAATATTCGTAAAAAATAGTTTTTAGTTTGTATTAGTTAACATCTGCTAGTGAGGTTGACCCCAAACCCTAAAACACTTAATGTCGCTGATGGAAGATGTCGCAGGTTGCTCCCATCGTGCCGTGACTGTGATTGATTACTGATAATAATGCGCCGGCGTTACGCGATAATACAGTTACTGCACGCCAGCTAGGCTTGGACCTGACATTGTTCCGAACTGGACCGTAAGTAGGTACAGCTTTCATCTCGTCGGACGTGCTCGCTGTCTGGGTATGTACAATTTAACATACTATGTCGGATTTGTCTATTTGCATTGCTAAGTTTCCTTGATTTATGCGTCTGAGAAGCTTTACTTTACCAGTTGAAACAAGTTAAGTCAGCTCTGTCATCCAGATCAGACCAAGCACTAAGCACTTCAGCAGTCAATGAGATAATGCTGTTTTTTAGCGTGATATCGTGATATCTGGCAAAATATCTTAGATATATTAACGACTTCACATCACAAATCCATCACTTCGATATCTTGGAGACTAAGAATACCTTAGTTTGGATCGCTCGTCTCCTAGCTCTTACTCGGACCTGTCGGCTATCTGCGGCACTCCCGGCGCGCTATGACGTCACTCCGGTCGTCACGGAGCGTCCCGCACCTCTCAGCCGACCTCTGTCAGTGCCTCGCTCGCGGCCAGCGATAGCCATTTCGGTAGGGCCGGCACAGCCCACCCGACCGGCTCGCCCCTTCCGGCGCGAGCCAGGTGTGGCTCGGCGGTCGTGTCCACGCGAGCCGGCTCTTGTCGAGTCGACCGCGAGACCGGCGGGGCGAGGTGTCAGCTGTCAAGAGGCCGACGCCCCCCTCGACCACCGCCGCCTGCTGCCCGCCATCGCCGCTGCTGCACGCCGCTCTGCTGCCCGCCATCCGCCGGCCGCCGCTGTCTCTGTCGCTGTCGTGTCGCGTCGCTGTCGCTGTCGCTGGTCTACGCTGCCGCGTGCGCTGCCGCTGCGCTGGCTGCCGCTGTCGTCTGTCGCTCGACCTGTCGCCGGTCGCCGTCGCAGTGCCGCGCCGTCGCCGCGTGGCCGCTCGCCCCGATGCCGCTGCCGCTGCCAGCTGGCCGCTGCGCTGCGCTGCCGTCTGGGCCGGCCCGCTGCCGTGCTGCCGCTGTCGCGTCGTGTCGCTGTCGCTGTCGCTGTCGCTGTCGCTGTCGCTGTCGTGTCTGCTGACGCTGCCGCTTGTCGCTGTCGCTGTCGCTTGTCGCCGTCGCCGTCGCTGTCGCTGTCGTGTCGCTGTCTGGCTGTCTGCTGTCGCTGTCGCGCCGCCGTCGCTGTGCGTCGTCCCGTCGCGTCGGCCGCGCCGTCGCGTCGGCCGTCAGCCGTGCGTCCTTCGCTGTCGCTGTTCGCTGTGGCGCCGTGCTGTCGCTGGAAGGTTTTGAGAGGTTTTCGCTCCGCTGAGCTTGGCTGGGACCGGCCGTGGGCGCAGGTCTATCGGTCATGGCCAGTCTGTGATCCGGCGTGTTCGACGCATCGCAAACGAGTCTCGAAAAAATATTAGGGGATCCTAGAGTAAGAGTTGGTTTTGGAGTCGGCCAGAATGACACAAACGGTGGCTGACTGTTTGTATGTACTACATAAAGTATATGTGGATCTTGAACCTACTGCTATGAGCTACTGCCATGAGTCATGCTACTGCCTATGTCACTTTGAAGCCATCTGAGGTTGTTTCCTTCATTAGCTTAACATATTTCGGTATTGTGATTCAAACATTCGGGTCACAATACGGATTGCGACTTATTTGCACACCTGTTTGGACATACGAATCGGAATACACGAGATGCGTGTCGCCGGGCAGCTGCTGCTGCTGCTGCTGCTGCGTGCCTCCGCTGCTTGTGTGTGTCGCGACAGCTGCGTGTGCTGCTGGGGCTGCTGCGTTTTTTCTATACTGCATGAAAAATGAAAGGGTTCAAATGTTCCGTGTGATTGACAAAGCTCAAATGATCTGTTGCTAGTGAAATACCATAACTATGGCACGGTAGAGGCGGTTTCAGGGACTTCAAAAGGGGAGGTTTCCTGCAGGGGCGCAACTACCCATACGGACAGTACAGAATGCCCGTACAGTTTTAGACGGGCGCCGCAGTCCCCCCCCCTCCGGACATTGTTTTGCAATAATTAGCAGCGCCAACAGCACAGGCGCCAGAGCCACCGGTGGCGTACCGAGTATAGGTCATTCAGGGCATGACCTGGTCCTTTGTACCCGAGGCGCCCATGCAAAGCTGGCACCCCTCCGGCCAGTGACGGCGCCCCTCCGGCCAGTGACGGCGCCCCTCCGGCCAGTGAAGGCGCCCCTCCGGCCAGTGACGGCGCCCCTCCGACCAGTGAAGGCGCCCCTCCGGCCAGTGACGGCGCCCCTCCGACCAGTGAAGGTGTCCCTCCGGCCAGTGACGGCGCCCCTCCGACCAGTGAAGGCGCCCCTCCGGCCAGTGACGGCGCCCCTCCGGCCAGTGAAGGCACCCATCCGGCCAGTGACTGCGCCCCTCCGGCCAGTGAAGGCGCCCCTCCGACCAGTGAAGGCGCCCTTCCGGCCAGTGAAGGCGCCCCTCCGGCCAGTGACGGCGCCCCTCCGACCAGTGAAGGCGCCCTTCCGGTCAGTGAAGGAACGTCCCCGCTGCCATGTAAATCGACTTGACCCCTCCGGCCTGCCTGCACGCCGGGCCGGCCGTTGGAGGGTATGTCGCTGCACTGCTCGCTGCAGCTCTGCCCGAGTAGCCCTTAGTCAGCAGCAGGAGAGACCCTCTCTCGACCTCAGCCCCCAGGGGCGGCGGGACCCTCTGGTGGTGACTTATGGGGCCCTCGGCTAGGTTGAGGTGGCTTTTGTTAGGCCTGGCATGGGGAGACCCTGTTTGTCTGAGGGTCCCTAAGGGCCCTGAGGGTAGGCCTGAGGGTGCCCTCATCGACTTGAGGAGTCCTCTGACGGCCTGAGGGAGCCCTTGGCCAGATTAAGGAAGCTCTTATTCAGCCTGTAGTGACTACACACAGAATAAGAAGTTAAAGTCGTGCTAGATTAAAATAAAGATGGAATTGTTGAACAGGGACATTTTTAACTTTGTAAATATCTTATAATATTCAAAGGAGAACATTCGGCAATTTCATTTGACGTTACAGTGTTTTTCACATTCTCTCTTGCACATTCAGGCAAAAACGTCCGCAGACATGTGCCGCGACGTCTTCTGATGTCATAGTCCTCTTCAGCTCTGGAGTGACTTCTGAAGAGTGAGGACCTTATACACAATTAAAGAGAGTGTGCTTACTCACATCGGTCATGTGGAGTTGTTGACACTGGTCTATAGAGCATATTTTTCTGAATTTAGCCATAAACTTAATTTCTCCAGATTCACTCTCGTTGCTGAGATATTTCAAATTCGCCAAGATCATGCTGGCAACACACAATTATCGATATTCGCCCAGAGAGCTTTCGCTACTACATAGAAGCATTGCCTTTATATTACAACGCTAGCATATATCGTTAACGCTGGTCAATAGAAAACAGCTCGTGCGCGCTGATGGCAGCTGCCGAACAGAGCCTCGATAACTATTTTACACTGTTCGTATGAGATTGTTTATTGTCTTTGGTGCGCCATTCTAGATGACATCTTTTTATGTTCATAGTGGCGATCGCTTATGGATTTTGTAACAAAACAAATGCAAAACAGAATATAAGTAAAAATGCAACTTAGGGGCTCCAGACATAAATTTTAAGTATCAAATAATCAAACCAATAGCTTCTTACAATAATAATAAGAAATGTAACATTCAAAAGGAGTAGGCACACTCCCTTTCAGGTCATTGGACGTTCAGAAGAGAACTAAAGAAATCGCACCCAAAAATCATCACGATCTAGATCTAGATCTAGTTCATCATGTTTTGCCAGCATTGGCGCCATTATCGCATTCATGTTATGGATAAACATGTTGTATATTAATTTATCACTTACGAGCTACGTTCTCACACTGGCAGATCCAGGGGGATTAGGGCCATGCCCCAAAACCGCCTGGAATCGGTGAACAGTTTACCATTTCCGTCTTCCGATATAATATATAAGAATATATAAGCAACATTTACAAAGGAAAGTTAGATTTAAATCAGGTATCATTGCATAAGCAAGCGAAAACCGATGATTTTGATATTTGCCCCTCTCCCCAACCACCCGTCCCCCCACAACAGCCCGCTTCCCCCTCCCCCAGCCACCCGTGCCCCTCTTAACCCTCTGTCTGGATCCACCCGTGCGTTCTCAATGAGTTTACGTCATCAACCCTAATTTCCCTTGATTTTGTTTGGAGCTGTGGAATTATGTTTGTATTTGTTATATTTGTACTTATTTCGTTGATCGCCAACAGAGCTATGCTCCACTGACGGGCAAAGTCATCAAGATAAGATAAACAATAAATACACTACACAGCACACATATCACATCACACAGCCTAAAGTATACAGTGACAGACAGACTGCAAGGTTAAAAGTTAAAACGTACTTGAACACTTGGGTTTTAAAAGCTCCAAAACTGTCATAAAAGATGTCTGCGTTAATAAGCACTGCCTAAAAAGGCATTCATTGCTCTACAGAACCGGCAGAACCAGGGCTGGTAAAAACGGTTTCGGTGGCATCCGACCAAATCTGGCCGAAACAAGGCGGCCCCGTGACCTGAACATGGTTGCTGAAGCAGATCACACTGCCACGTATTCCAAGCAAACGATATTAAAGTTTATACCCATCAAATGATGTTCTAAAAAAATCACATTAAAGCAGTCCTCGCTCGACATCACAATGGTCTTGAAAGACCTTGAAATAGCTTGAATATCCTTTTCGGCCCCGGATTAAACTTGAACTTGAAGGGGTATTTTCTGGCGCCCGCTTTATGTATCATGGTCGCACTTTTTACCAGCCCTGGGCAGAACATCCCTGAGTCCACCGTTCTTACCCGTGCTCGAGGCACGGTCAAAAGAGAGACGGTGCGGGTCGATTGAGGCGGCACGTGTAGTTGAAGTTTTATAAACGGTCAAAAAGGATACAAGAGGGAGGGTAAGTTTACCTAAATAACTTGCGCTATTGAAAATTAATGATGAATATATTATATTTTAAATTAATTTCCTAGCCAACCGCCCCAAACCTGCAAGTACGCAATGGCATGTCCCAAAATCACACGGATAGCCTGTTTTTAATATGTTGCACTTTCAAAGAGCAATATTATCTAGATAGCAATGTTCAGCAGTGGATACTGAAGACATGTCGTACTGCACCGTTCTCGCTGCCCGAGACAGTTATAACGCATCGGGTGCTGTCAGCCTAGCGGCGGGTGGCGGCCATCGACAGTACCCGAGACCCCACACAGAGCACAGCCAGACCCAGGTGGAGCAGCACCACCAGAGAGCAGGTCAGCGGAAACCCAACACTGTCCACCATCAGACCTCCGAGCAGCTGTGACAAGAACCTTCCCACGGCGCTCATCGAGTTCCACAGGCCGGTGACGAGCGCGTGCGTGTCGGTGTCGTCCGACAGGCCGGCGGCACGCGCTTCCTGCAGCGCCGCCACCAGGCCGGCCACCGTCATCCCACCGATGGCCACGCCATGCACGCACAGCGCCGCCACGGCCAGCACCAGCGGCGGCGGGTCGGGCAGGCCGAGCGCTGGGCAGAACACGGCAAGACAGGCAGCCGCCGCTAATGATGTGGCAATCAGACAAACGTTGACGCCGCCTGGTGACGTTCGATCGCAGAGTAGACCCCAAAAAGGAGATGAGAGGCAGTTGAAACCCTCCCCTAGTCCAAATAGCAGGCCCAGCAGGCTGTGCGACAGCCCGAACCGACGCAGCACCTGAGCTTCCAGCGTCACCAACAGAAAGCCAACGCCGATGTTGCAGACGATGGACGAGATGAACGCCACACATACTCCCGGAATGCACAGTAGGCGCCTGAACGGTCCGTCTTTATCCTGCTTCTTTCTGTTCGGCTTATCTCTCACGTCGTTCTTCTGTGAGCCATAACTTGCCCTGTCCTTATCATTTCGTCCTTTTACTGGTAGCAAATTGTCATTCTCTTCATTTCCCAGTAATCCGTTCTTTCCCCAACTTGCCTGCTGCAGTGATGCATCCTCATCGTTATCTCCCGCATTATATTCCTCTTCGCTGTCTTCCTTATCAGTCTCTAGCAGAGCATCAGAGTGACTCGGTCGGGTCATCTCCACGTCCGTCGTCTCCGCATCCTTCGGCAGCACCCACATCAGCGGCACCAGATTGAGCGCGTACAGCGCCCCGAACACCAGAAACGGCAGATAGAAGCCGTCCAGCTGGTAGAGCAGGCCGCCCAGCGGCGGGCCCAGCATCAGCGGCAGCGTCGTCGCGGTCCGCTGCAGAGCGAACACCAGGCTGCTGCGGCCGGGGAACTGCTGGCACGCGTACGTGAATGTCAACACCACCACGATGGCCGTGCCGATCGCCTGGGTGACGCGGAACACCACCGCCGCCGCGATGAAGCCGACTCCGGCGGGCAGGGTGTCGAGGAGTGCGAAGAGCAGGCTGCCGGCTCCGCCGAGCACCACGCCACCGACCAGGAGGAGCCGCGCGCTGAGTGTGACCAGGTGGCGGCCCACCAGCGGGGTTAACACGAACATCACCGGGCAGTCGCTGGCCATCACGGCACCGTACACGGTCGCGCCGAAGCCTCTGTCCTCGGCCACGCGCGGGAAGAACGGAGGCAAGATGCTCCGTGACAAGGAGTTGGTCAGAGTGATGGCGACCAGGGTGACCTGGAACACATACTGGCGGCACGAGATCCCGGGTGGCCTATTCTTCGATATATTATTTCTGTCGATGCCTGGCTTGCTAAGGAGCTGCTGGATGGAGTCAGTCGACTCTGAGCCCTCCTGCCCGGAGATTATATCGTGGATGGAGTCGGTCGACTCTGAGCCCTCCTGCCCGGAGATGATATCGTGGATGGATGTCGGTGTGTCTTCTGAGTCTTCTGGTGGCGGCGCCGATATTCGTGGAGTTGGAGTCGGTTGACTCTGAGCTTCTGGTGGCGGGCCGCCCCGATAATCGTGGATTGGAAGTCGGTTGTCTCTGAGTCTCTTTCGGTGGCGGCCCGCCCGAGATCACGAACAGCCGCCATTGTCGTCCGACTGGAGCGCCAGCAGGCTCTGCTTCTCACCGTCACCCATAGGTATATTCGACACTAATAACGCTCGTAGACTGAAGCCCGAGCCTGCCACAACTGGAGCCTATGTTGGAGCCTTAGCGACAGGCAGTTATAATTTCCAAGAACGCATGTGCGCTCGCATGTGCACATCTAAAAAATATGGTAAAAAAGAGAGAAGGGGTAAGAACAAAATCAAAAAAATATCTCGCCAAGCCATCACTTGGCTCTACGGTCGAGTAGTCACGAGACAGGTGGTTTCCTCGCCGTAGCCACAATGGATACCAGCCTGCGCGTCTGGATGGTACCCATTGTGTCTGTGTGACAGGTGCAGGACTTGGCGAAGAGGACGGAAGGGCGGTGTGGGAAGGAGATGCGCCGCGACTCGGGTGGTGGTCATGAGAGCTGTTTGTTTCAAGAGTCAAGAGTCAAGGGCCGCTAGAGATCTAACACTGGAGACAGAATATAAGTGCTACGCACGTCAGCACAACTGGCTCAGTCGGTACAGCTGTCGTTGGATTCTGGCGGAGCCGGTTGGCCGTGGGTTCCAAGTGCGCTTAGATCCAGATGCATTTACGCGTATTTTGCCATTTAAGCACCTGTCACATTTGATGCAGAATCCCTGAATAACAAATGCAAACGTACACGAAATCATGATTTTACACAAAATATGCAGTGCGCCCACAGCGCTGATATGTTTGCGTCATTTGCTCTATGCTTCACGTTCAGACGTTCTGCTGCCACAACCGGGACGATATTATGTCCGATAACCCACATCCCGCTACGTCACTGATGCAACTTTGCCCTGGTGTCTTCAAGAAGGAAATTTGAAGTTAATTCAGGCATGTTGCTTAGTTTAAAACCATATTGAGGCCACTGGAGCACTTCAAAGGTCAAATGTTCCAATTTTAGGACTTTTGCTCCAGAAACACCAAAATATCGCAGGAACTATATGGAACTTGAAACAAACGGAAAGATCAGTACACATATAATTAAAAATTACGTCGCAATGGAGTGCTCAAATTTTAGCTTAGATCAATAGTTTAGGCTCCAGAGGTCACCAAATGTCACGATGACATTGTCTTCAAAAACTTTTTTCAAGGATAACTGTTCATCAGTTTGAAATAGAACGACCATTTTTACACCATCGTATTTAATTTGTCGAGAGAATTAAAATATATTGATAGTAGCGTGAAAAGGTCAACTAAAAAATTTGACATCAGGTTAAAATAATTTGTTAACCAAAGCAAAGAGCAGAGAGCAGAGAGCAGAAAGAAGAAAGCGCAGAGAGAGAGAGAGAGAGAGAGAGAGAGAGAGAGAGAGAGAGAGAGAGGAGAGAAGAGAGAGAGAGAGAGAGAGAGGAGAGCGAGGAGCGAGAGCGAGACGAGAGCGAGAGCGAGAGCGAGAGCGAGCAGCGAAGCGAGAGCGAGAGCGAGAGCGAGAGCGAGAGCAGGAGGAGAGCGGAGAAGCGAGAGCGGAGAGCGAGAGCGAAGAGCGAGAGCGAGAGCGAGAGCGAGGAGCGAGAGCGAGAGCGAGAGCGAGAGCGAGAGCGAGGAGCGAGAAGCGGAGAGCGAGAGCGAGAGCGAAGATGCGATGAGCGAGAGCAGAGAGCGAGAGGCGAGAGCGAGAGCGGAGAAGCGAGAGCGGAGAGCGACGAGCAGAGCGAGACGCGAGAGCGAGAGCGAGAGCGAGAGCCGAGAGCGAGAGCGAAGAGCGAGAGCGAGAGCGAGACGAGAGCGAGAGCTGGAGAGCGGAGGAGCGGGAGAGCGAGAGCGAATGGAGGCGAGGAGCGGAGAGCGGAGAGCGAGAGCGAGAGCGAGAGCGAGAGCGAGAACGAGAACGAGAGCGAGAGCGAGAGCGAGAGCGAGAGCGAGAGCGAGAGCGATGATGGGAGTCCAGTCTCCTGCAACCAGACAGAGCTTCAGAAACAGTGGCTCCCCACGGCGACTCCAGCCGGCTTCACTTCAGAGACAGCTCAGCCCTGGAAACAGAGCATTGTATTTCACATCCCATCGACTCTTTGCAGAAACTTGCATCCATGGCTGGTTAAGACGGCTTTGGTGGCGCCAGATCAAATCTGGCCGAAACAAAGTGGTCCCGTGACCCCGTGACCTGTGGGGCACCTCTGTGCTGGCTTGGGTCACATTCAGCATGTTTAGGGCCCTTCTCACTCGCCCAGGAGCCCTTTCAGTTTCGGTCTACCCTACGACCTGTTCAGTGGCAAAAAGTAAAACACTTTTGTGCAGAATGGCCTTTTCGGCCCCGAAGAAAACTTGAAAGGGTATTTTCTGGCGCCCACTTGATCTATCATTATCGCACTTTTTAACAGCCCTGCTTGTATCCCTTGTGCAAAGCCTGCCACCTCGTGCTTCCCCATCGGCTACCAAAGGAACATAAACTTTTAAAGGACAATTATTGCCATGCAGCGCCCATGGCCTAGAACTTAAACTTTACAAAATGTGAACGCGTCCCTGCCCCCCCCCCATCCCCCCATGTTTGATGCAGTGGCGGCTCGTGGTCATCCAAGTACCTGA
>VOPJ01014851.1:37780-90434 GCA_014673585.1 Semibalanus balanoides | reverse complement strand
TGCGCCACTAATCAGGTGTCTCTGTCGCGCCACCTGTATCCAGTGCGTCACTTATCAGGTGTCTCTGACGCGCCACCTGTATCCAGTGCGCCACTAATCAGGTGTCTCTGTCGCGCCACCTGTATCCAGTGCGTCACTAATCAGGTGTCTCTGGACCGCCACACTGATCCAGTGCACCATCTAATCAGGTGTCTCTGTCGCGCCACCTGTATTCCAGTGCGCACGTAATCAGTGTCTCTGTCGCGCCACCTGTACCAGTGCGCCAACTAATCAGTGTCTGCTTGACGCGCCACCTGTATCCAGTGCACCACTAATCAGGTGTCTCTGTCGCGCCAACCTTATCCAGTGGCGCCACTAACAGGTGTCTCTGTCGCGCCACCTGTATCCAGTGCGCCACTAATCAGGTGTCTCTGGCGCGCCACCTGTATCCAGTGCGCCACTAATCAGGTGTCTCTGTCGCGCCACCTGTATCCAGTGCGCCACTAATCAGGTGTTTCCTGTCGCGGCACCGCCACCGTGAGATGACACGATGTCGGTTGGATAGCGCGGTCCGACCGCTCCTGGATGCCGAGACACTGAGAGACACTGCCAGAGTCTGCAGAGACGCTGCTGAGACGCTGCTGAGACCCTGCTGAGACGCTGCTGAGACGCTGCTGATACCCTGCCTGAGACGGTGCTGAGACGGTGCTGAGACGGTGCTGAGACGGTGCTGAGACCCTGCTGAGACGGTGCTGAGATACGGCTGAGACCCTGCTGAGACACTGCTGAGCCTGAGACCCTGCTGAAACGGTGCAGAGACGGTGCTCAGACACCAGTAAGACCCTTCTGAGACGGTGCTTAGACACTGCTGAGACACCGATGAGATGCTGCTGAGACACAACTGAGCCTCCTGAGACCCCACTGAGATGGTGCTGAGATGCTCACTGAGAGCTTGATGAGATAGTGCTGATACTCTACTAAGATGTTGTTGAAACCTGAAATGCTGTTGAAATTCTGGTGAAGTGCTGTTGAAAGTTGGTGAACTGCTGTTGAAATGCTGTTGAAATGCTGGTTTAATGCTAATGAAACGCTGGTGAAATGCTGGTGAAGTTCTAGTGAAATGCACATGAAATGCTGGTGAAATGCTGCTGAAATGCTACGACGCTGCCGCGGCTGTGCTGGTTTCATACTGCTGAGACACTGCCGAGATGCCGATGAGATGCTGCTTGGACGCTGCTGAGACGATGCCAATGCGTCCCTGCTGTCACGCCTCATATCCTTGCCAAGATAAGGACAGTAAGCAGATGAGTTGAACCTGTCTCAGTTGTCCGATCGAGCTGCACACCCCGGACCGCCTGGCACCGCTGGACCTCTGGCTGTCCGGGTCACGCGGTCTCCCTGCAGACATGGTAAACTGAAGTGTAAAGCGCATTAACCATCGGTAAATCTCAGTCCTGTGACGTCACTGTGACGCACACTGTGACGTCACACACGCAGGTCCGCGGCGGGGCGGCGCAGGTTTAAAGATGGCGGTCCTGACAGAGATGTCAGGACTTCTGACGGGAACTCCGCCGGGACGGCAGTAAGGGACCAGCGTCGGGATCATTGTCTGGACCACCGTCAGGACCACCGTCAAGACCATCGTCAGGACCACTGTCAGGACCACCGTCAGGACCACCGTCAGGACCACTGTCAGGACCACCGTCAGGACCAGCGTCGAGATCATTGTCTGGACCACCGTCAGGACCACCGTCAGGACCATCGTCAGGACCACTGTCAGGACCACCGTCAGGACCACCGTCAGGACCACCGTCAGAACCACCGTCAGGACCACTGTCAGGACCACCGTCAGGACCATCGTCAGGACCACCGTCAGGACCACTGTCAGGACCACTGTCAGGACTAGCGCCGGGACCAGCTTCAGGACCACTATCAGGGATGTACCCGTAGTAAGAACTGCGACTTTGATCCTTATCTTTTTGCAGCAGGTATAATGGCAAGAACAAGCAGTAATCGATCATTCGTAGCTGAATGTGTTTACCATCTTGGTTCATTTTGAAGGAAACGAAAGCCGATGTTGTTCACTTTACAAGTAAGTTCCACGATCATCTCTAGCAATATCGATCGAATATATAAGCTCTTCAGCATAATTTACATACCTGTAGACTGTAGTATAATTTTATACCTTTGCAGCTTGTGCAACGTAGCCAGGATTTTTCCAGGGGAGGGCATGTCGGAAAAATATAATTTTGTTCCTCAGCCATATGTTGCAGCCATATCAAGCACATCTAGTGCTTTTGCACCATGTCTGAAATTATTATACCATACAGTGCATGCATTGAACAATAAACGTGATGATGATGAGGATGGCCGGGTAGGGGTAGGGTAGGTCGGCCGTCAGACAATAATCCCATTATATCTCGTGTAAATTGTATTTTGCTCATGGGGCCAGGCTTCCCGGACCCCCCCCCCCTTGGCTACGTCCCTGTGCGCGCAAGTAGTTCTAAGTACGTTTTTATAATCCATGTAGTTTCGTCCCAAGTGCTTACGCTAGATCACAAGCATTTTTGGGAGATAAAGTTTTCTCTTCGTCTGGTAGGACTTCCAGTTCACCGAATCATCACCTCATCCCAGCTTTGAGAACTGCTGTATTAGTTCCTTAGCAGCAGCACTCTGTCACAAAGAAGCTGTTATCCTGACTCCTTAAAGTCGTCATTTATGGGATCAACAGAAGCTTAACTAAGCCGGGGGATTATCAGACTCGGGATTTTTAATTTGACGAACGACGTTTCAAGACTGACACACAGTTCAAGATATTCAATCCTTTGTTCATAAAAAGTATAGTCCATCATGAATAATTGATATCAATATGGAACTTGAATATTTGTCAGCACTGTTTGGAGAGACATGATAATCAGAACTGCTAACTTTACTCTCAGTATGTCAAAAAGATGATTTAATAAATAAAAGCACAATATACCAAGCTTTCGGCTTGTAATATTCAGAACTGCTTACCATACTCTCATTATGCCAAGAAAGATTATCTAGTAAATACAAACAATACGTAAATACGAAGCTTTCAGCATGCACCTTCATCAGCCATTCGAAGATTCGAAGATTTACACCGGGCGGTCGCTCAGAAAAGAAGTGACCAATGCGTTTGTTCGTTTGTTTGTATAATAATAATAATAATCGTTTATTTCGCACCAATAAAAGGTTCATATGCTAGGTTACATACACACAGATGTAAACATACACATACACACACAGACACACACACACACACATACACACACACACACACGCATACCCACGCACACACACACACACTAAGAGAGAGAAAAAACATTGATACTATAAGCAAACTGTACATTGTTCAAACCACACAGGGAACTGAACAAGTTGCGTTGCGAGACCAGAGGCTAGTCAGGCTACCCAATGTCACGTGGTTGCTGGTTCCGCTCGTGAACAAAGCGCCCATCGGGAGACAAAGACATTGGCAATGGCAGACCACTGACTGCCCTGAGATCCATGGCCATAATTGTCGAATTCGCGCGTAATCTGCAAGTGAGATCGGCGAGCATACCATGATATCTATGTTCATAGCAAGAAGAGCACTCACAATAGTGTGGTTACTACTACCTAGTCTACGCCTAATGGACAACTGCCTGCTGGCTACTGATTGGAACAAGGAGGAGCCCAGGGCAAGACCAAGTCGTGATTTCATTGTCCCAACGTTGGGCATCTTCGACAAGCTTCTTTAAACTAGACTGATAAGCTACGCAGAGCTCCTTAAAGGCTTTCTTGTCCACAAAGAAGTTCCACAACTCACAGCCATACATACTGGAACAGTATGATTTAAACATGTGTACTAAAATGCTCTTGTCAGCGTAGCCTACTCTTGCACAGATCATGTTCGCACCATAGTATAAAGAACGTTTTACCCTACGCATATCAGCACCGTCACTGAGGTTACAGATCACCATATGCCCTAGGTACTTAAACTCCTTGACCCATAACATAGGCTGTCTATTTAGTTGAATGCTCAGTGGCTTTGCATCACCCAGATGCTTGGCTCCATAGGGCTGTTGGGGGTGTAAAAAGCATACATAACAGTTTCTTAACATTAAAATTGATGTCACGTGACAACGCAAATCGCTCACATTTCTTAACAAGCTTTTAAAGCCCTGTCCTAGTGGGAGACAGGAGGACAATGTCATCAGCATATGCAATAGCGTTCACAGCACAAGACCCTACATGACAGCCAAGGCCTGACTGACGCAGGTCACACATGAGACCGTATGTTCAGAATCTTTAGACACCTCTACAGGTCGAATGGTTCACACCATTTGATGGCTGACGAAGGCGCAAGCCGAAAGCTTGGTATCTTGTGTTTTATTTATTGAAATATTATTTTTGGGCATAATGAGTGTAAGGTAAGCAATTTTGATCAATATGAAACTAATCAAATCCATACAAATACATATATAGCTTTGTTCAACATAAGTTGTTCAGCCGCAGTTGTGTTAGTAAGTGCACATATCATGATATAGTTATTTTTTACTCTATAGAAAAACACAGTTCTAAAGAATAGTGTAATTTCAATATAGAAAAAAACAACCTTCGGTTATAAACTGACACACATTTTTTGCTCTGTGTTGTGGGTACTATTTCACCCATGTCTAACGTCTCAGTGATGTTAAGGAAGTACCACAGTCACGACATTATTTAGTCTAATGATTGTATCTTCTCCATTGAGAGGCCTGCAGACGACACTCATGTGCGGTTACAATCTTGCGACGGAAAATCTCTGTTGTCATCTGCATTGATCCGGAGTCGGGACCAAGATCTGGATTTACCCAAAACGAACGCCTTATTTTACACGCGCACTGCAAAGATAAAATGCTGTCAGATTTCAACCAAGCTGTGACGATGAAACCGTTGGATTTGAAAAGCCGCTCTTATCAACTGACCCTGAAATTTGGTGTCACTTGCCAGGAGCCATTCTTATCGGTGGTATCCAGCGTCGATCTGTAGACAGAGCCCACGCTCACTGCGACTGGTACCAGACATCAGGACAGATCTCACATACCAAATTCCCCAAACACCCGCATCTACCGATAATAAATCATATAAGTGAAGTTTGACACCTGTGTGATTAGGTTCATGGGCCTGTCAATTTGTATCGTTTTTTGTGTTATCTTGAATTAGCCCGCACCCTGCTAGGGTTCTCAGCCGAACACGCACTGCTGGGGGGGGGGGGGCATATTCCGCCCCTTCGTTATATTCCGAACCAATAACCGCAGCGAAACGTGCAAAGTTGCAATCAAAAGGTCCCGTTGAGACGCAACTAAAGCATACGCGAAATTTTCAAAATAAGGCAACATGTCAGGACACGGCTAGGTAAAAGATCAAAACTGAAGTATTTGAGTTTTGGGAGCAAACTTTCCAAAGTACGTATAATGCATCTCCCACATAAGCAAAAGTGAAATTGTATGCAAATGCAAGGTCAGGTCATAAAAGATCACTATCCACAAAATATATATATACGAAGTCATGCAATGTATTTTTTACACGTATAACTTTGAAGTAGCATCCATTTTTTAAACGTGATCCCTTATAAAGGCTAGGTCAGGTCACAATTGCACAAATATTAATCCTGTCTTGTCGTGCCAAGAAAGAATATAGGTACATTTATATTCGTATTTATCTATCTACAAGGTCATAATGTGAAAATAATTAATTTAAATACATCAACGTGTATCATAGACCAATTTTGTCTCAGAAATACAGCAATGACATTTTATTCTGAGTCTAGTCAGTAAAAGAAAAAACACGACTGAAAAAACGTCATTAACTACCTTCTTATACTCAGAAAGTCATTAGTCAGTCAAATAATAGTTGGAGGGGTGAAAGGCAGGGTAAGACAAAATCCACCCTGGACCGATGGCTTGTGTCTTACTCCGTCTTTCAACCCCCCCAATTTTGCTTTTAAATTTGGTTTGGTATTGTCAACACTTGGTTCTTTAATAAATATTCCACTTGGTATTATCTTCAAAATAATTCTGGGGAACGTTCCCAAAATATGACAGTTTCATATTTTTTGGGGTCAAAGCAAGCCGAAATTGCAAAATCCGAGTCGGTCATTTTGAAGATAATTTTGTTCCCTTTTTGACGTTTTTATTTGCAATTTACATCAAAATTTAATTTTTATAATTTTTCAAACATTTGTTGTTTTTTCACGAAAAATGGTAAGCCATGACGTCATTAGAACGTCATTATCTCCCAACGGACTCCTAAAATTGCATTGAAAGTTTGTAGAAAGACGTGGCATTGATGTAGCATAAGGTACTGTACGTTGCAGGTCGATATCTATCACAGTTTTCAAGTTATTGAGAAAGTTGGGAGGGAGGAGATTTTGACCCTCCATCCAAGTGGGGCACGAACTAGTTATCAGCAGTCAATAGGTACCGACTAAAGCAACGGGTATACCAAGCCTAGATATAAAAAAAAATGCAGTTTCGTATAAATTAAGCGCCGACAAGAAGCAATGACATACTCTTTGCCAGTGGCTCATCACCAGCTTCATAACCTTGGTTCGCTAGGTATCTCAGCGAAATACGAACGCAATATTTTAGCTCCGAATGCAGTCAGGGGTTATGCAAATTTGTTAAAGGTAACAGTTCACCTTTAATATGGGGTTTTGAGTTGAGATTGCCAAGTTGTGGCGCATACTCGAAAATGACTTGTGACGCTTTCACATTTTCAAAGAAACCTCTTAATAATTTTATATTCAGTCCTAAAAGTCGGGACCGGGTATACCCGGTAACTCTAATCGCTGATTGGCTGATTTTGGCTGAGATCGACGCTGATTATGCGCGACGTTAGAAGATACCGTAATCTTTGGAAAAGTGTCTTGATAGAAGCGCATAGGCTGACTGGAAAGAACAATTGCTTCAGTACCTCACTGGATTGCAAGCAATGAACTTTGCTGGGAATCGTGATTTGATGGCTAAATCGTCTATAAACGTATTCTCAGCAATTCTCAGCGAAATTATTCAGACGTACCTAGTCTTACAGATGAGCCGAAATCCGACTTCATCTTGCTTGCTTCCCTGCGTGCATGGGTTTCAGGAATAACTCCCGTTTCACTGCACTGATTATGCAAAAGAATACACTGACAATTTGTCGTAAATGAATACATGGTATAGGCTAAGTTGAAATATTTGACACAACTGAACACAACTTTCAACGTCTATAGATGAACCACGGAAACTTCTTCGTGGATAAACACAAATAACGACAAAAAATAAGCACGTGATTTGACTTCGAATTAACCTCCGTGGTTCTAAAAGCGTTGCATTTTCCCGCATCTTCAACAAGTTATTAGGCAAGTACTGTCTTGTATGCGTCACGATCCCTCCAAATCGATGACGTTTTGATGATGTACGTGCTTCTTAGAAAGCAGATTTTGCGTTATTTAGAGGAAAAACTATTAATTTGAACCAAATATCTGACATTTTAATTTTTCCGCGTAAATATATATTTTTATGATTTACTAGTATCATGAAAACTAATTTCGAGCTTCTCTTCATCATTTCTGACGTTTTTCTCGTTTTTTCAAGTTGAACTGCTCCCTGCATAACTACTGTCCTAATAATTATGAGTATAGTTTTTCACAAGTTGGTGTTGCAAAAGTTCACATTGATTAGGATTTTTGCTGAAATCAGGTGAAAACGACTGTTTCATTGCAAGCAAACATTCAAATCTGACAAAAGTTGGTGTGGCAGAACACAAAGTTGGTTGGCAAAGTTCAACGTTGGCGGGGCAGAGACCTCACTATTTGAAAAGGAAACTCCACCGGTGGTCCTTATTATACCTCAGGCAAATACTTCCCTTCAATAAATATAAACTCTCAGTTTTGTTGTTAGCAACTCGCTCCAGGGTGGCTCGCATTTCACATTAACACAAATTATTATTGATTTACCTTACTACATAGTTGGGTACGCCTTCTGGTTACATACTAAAGTTACGGAACGTTCGTTACTTCAGGTAAGATAATTATTTAAGGTCAAGGAAATATGAACAAGAGGTCATGAGTCACGAGTGTCAATGTCAGTGATGAAATAAAAGCAGGTTTGCTGTCATGTGGATAATCATTAATGCGCCACGGTGATAAACGGTAATAGTTGGTAACACGGAAAGAAGGGAAGTAGCGTGCTACCAGCACATTCAACTGAATGACTCAAATTAAAACAGACGACCCATTATACTCGCTGGAGGAACAATTGAAAAGCTCCATAAGCTAAGCTCATTAAAATCGCTGGCTAAGTCATGCAAATATCTGATAACGATGTGACACAGATTGTCTTTGATGCTTGCGCTTGCCATCTACTGTATTGTTTTCGTTTTTGCTACATATTTGTTTTACGTTTTATCGTTTCATCACGATACAAGTTTTCCGGCACCACATGCACCTAATACTGTGCTATGCGTAGGTATGCACATATATATTATATATATATATATATATATATATATATATATATATATATATATATATATATATAATAATTATATACTATAATATTTATATGTGTGGGTGTGTGTGTGTGATGTGTGGCTGTGTGGTGTGGGTTGTGTGTGTGTGTGTATATCAGACATGTGCCTGGTTCGGGATCCAGCTAAAATCTGGATCTCTGTGTCCTGTGTCCCGGGATCCACATGGGATGTGGGATCCCCCACATGGGATCCAGGTACACAATAAGCCGAGGGATCCACAAAGATCTCAGATCCTCATATATTTTATGTCTAGGGATCCACTAGGATCCCAGATCCAACTTCGGGATCCAGGAACACTGGTAGGTACAGGTCACTGCAAAAGTAATGGTAGGTACTACTGGAGATGGCTAAAACTTAGCAGCGTTTCTTTAAAAAACAATATAATTCCTGAAACTCTATGGGTAATCTCCGTCCTCCAGATAGGCAAACGTTCTATCACTTTTCACAATTCTACGGGCATCAAATAAACACACAATTTTCGGAAACACGATTTTCTTCAAAACTTACCGCGCACTGAAGCAATTCGACCTGAGGACCCCCCTGATGGTAGGGGTAGTAAGGCGTACGCTGCACGTAAGCCACGAGTAGTAAACCGATTTTTTGCGGGCTCTAGGTAGAGCTATACATTGTAGTAGCCGATGATAGTTAAAGACCCCGTGTCAACCAATGGCTGTTCGCCTCACAAAACGGGGCAGAAGCACTGTCTGTTTGTAAGCAACAGCTGTCGGTGACATGAAAGGTCAGAGGTCTCGTCTGATAAAATGGAAACGCTTGAACGGGAGAGGGTCGGCTGACTGGAGTTCCGGGGATTCTGAGAGACGGTGGAGGTGCAGATTGTGGAAGAGGTGCGGTTTATTGGAGATCCTTCCACTTACAGTGCGGATTATTACGTCATTTCACAGAGAAAATAGTAAACAAACATATGGGCATTCCAGGGACAGATCGAAACGAAGGGTACACCCTTACAACTCAGATTTAGATAAAAATTCGTTGTAGGGGTTATCGGGGGCGCTGAATTGCGCTGGTGCAATTTCAGCCTGATTGGAAGTTACGGCTGCGAGTTATAAGCGCTCCCGGGCATTTCGTGAGGACACCTGCATGGGATATCCCAATTAGCCAATAACTCCATAACAAATTATCCAATTTCTAGAAAAACCATACATTTCGA
Source organism: Semibalanus balanoides (assembly GCA_014673585.1). Classification (NCBI taxonomy): domain Eukaryota; kingdom Metazoa; phylum Arthropoda; class Thecostraca; order Balanomorpha; family Balanidae; genus Semibalanus; species Semibalanus balanoides. The sequence continues at coordinate 80,725 of VOPJ01014851.1, read as the reverse complement.
ATGCCAATGAAGTAAGGAACATTATTCAGACCCAGTTTTTTATTTTTGTGTTTGATTCTTGATTAAATGACCTTTGACATTCTGGATGACCTGACCTGACCTTCAAACCGAGGCGCAGTGAAAAATAAGGGTTGTTTTATATTTTTATAATATTCTTAGGTAAGCTGTCTTTTGCACAGGATAAAAATTTGGGAAGATGAGTTTTCTATAAATGTACTTTTAATTGCTCAAATTAACTCGTATTTTCTCCTCTTGTACCAACACAAAATGATTAAATTTGCCCATGATGGCACGATGCGGCTTATGTGCCACACGGAGGGTTCAGGTTGCAAATATAAGCCATTCCGAGGTTAAGTGAATGAATTTACTTGATTTTACCAGGTGAATTTTGCAAAGTAACCTCATGCAAGGTCACCTGAGGTTCATCTTGACGTCACTAGGCAACATTTTGCCACAAACTCTTAACATAATATAGATAGAGACGTGAAAATTAATCCCTGTGCTTGTATCGTCGATTTACGTCGCCCGATATGGCAACTGACCACCTGGGTCACCAAATGACCCAGATAAATTTTATTTTTCAAAGGTCAAAGGTCAAATTTGAATTTGCCTTAGTAAGGTCACCAGTACCCATATTTCGAGCGCCTTGAAAATTACAAACCACGAATGGTGGTAACAAGTTGTGCTATATGTTTTATAACATAAAAGTATGCACGCAAAGCTGTTTTTACTTAGCAAAAAACGAACAACTTCAACATGTTCATGAATTTACGTTTCGGAGTAAGACATAGAGATATAATTTTTAACATCAACCGTGTTGGTCTTCGTCCAAGGTGCTCGAACAATCGTCATGGTGATCTTCTAGGTCAACTTCAAAATTTGACCTGTAGTCAAGGTATTGGTGACCCAGGTATAGTCATGCTTGCTATCTGGCGACGTGAATCCACGAAAAAATATTGGTGTAGTTTTCGTTCTATCTATATTATATTAAGAGTTTGTGGTTAAATGTTGCTTGGTAACCCCAAATGACCTCAGCTGACATTGCAAGGTGAGCTGAGCCCCAAAATTTTTACCGGTAAATCAATAAATTCACTCAAATTTATCTCGAAGTGGGCTTATATTGCCGCTAAACCTTCATGTGACACCATAAGGCGCATTCAAAGCCATCATGGGACAATTAACATTTTGTCGTTGGTGAAAGGAGAAAACGAGTTAATTGAGCAATTAAAAAGTAAGTTTATAGAAAACACTCATCTTCAAATATTTGGGCAATGTGCAAAGACGGCTTACCTAAGAATATATAAAAAATATAACATCAGTATTTTCTCACTGCGCTCGTTTGAAGTCAGGTCAGGTCACCCAGAGTCAAAGGCATTTTAATCAGAATCAACTCAAAAATAAACTTGGCCTGAATAATGTTCCTTACTTCATTGCCCATTCAGTTCACCTGGGAGGAAAGCGTTACGTTGGTCCGGCCCGGCCTGCCCAGTTCGCTAAAACCGCCGATTGTCTCAAACTCTCTGCGAGGGTTATGGCCGGAAGCATTGACCCTGGTGACCCGGGCCGCACTGGTGACACACGTGGGGACTATGGTACTGTACGCTAGCCTTTACGGCAGGAAACCCACTCGTTCAGCTGGACTTCATTTCAATACCTGATTGGCGCACCTGTTTCGGAGAGCGCTGATTGGCGGTGCGGACACGGGCTGGCTGGCCGTCATCAGAGGGCGTAAGTAGGATCTAGTTACAAACCTCACCGAAAGAGGCGCTGAATATCGTTTTGCAAAATTCTCAGAAATGCATGGGTGCAAACTAAAAACGAGTATCGCATTTGTAGGACGGACAACAGCTGTGACCCAGGATGCCAAAATTTCGAACGATTTTCCGACCGCATGGTTTAGGAGATATAAGCGATTTATCTGAGTCGTAACTAGGATCCCAGATCCAACTTCGGGATCCAGGAACACTGGTAGGTACCTTCTTTTTGCCAATTTTCTCCTATTGGAAAATTAATTGCAATATCTGTTTGCTAATATAAGTACAACTTTAAAGGTGTCTTTCTAGGTGTCTAGAAACTTTAAAGGTAATTTCCAGACACGAATTTTTTGCATAGTACAGAACAATAGACGCAAAATAGCGAACACAATTTTTGATTTCAGTCCCTCCATCTTGTGTTTCAAGATCTTAGGCTTGTATTAAATTAAAGATTCACTGAAATCCAAGATTCTGAAGCATTTTACACCGAGGGATCCAGAAGGATCCCAGATCCTCATGCATTTTACGAAGAGGGATCCACTGGGATTCAAGCTCTTCATGCATTTTATATCGAGGGATCAACTGGGATCCTAGATCCAACTTCGGGGTCCAGGCACAAGTCTGATATATATATATATATATATATATATATATATATATATATTATAATATATTATTATATATATATATTATATATTACTATAATAATGGATCCGACCAAAGTGTTCTGCCATTCAGCTGTATGCAGAATCACTGGTGCCACTGCCAGTGGGGACTTTTCCCGATTTAGCTGACTTAATTCAAAATACTTTTTTCTTCGATTTCTTTAAATTTTCCATGCTCAAACGAGCTGCACCAATTGACGTGATGTTATGCTTATGGGACTTCATTTCGCTTGATAGTTTGGGCTTTTGCATGCAATGAGTGAAAACTGACGAGATGTCAACTGATTGTTGTAGGTTATGGGTGTGCAGTGTGGAAAGTGCTAATGTATGACATGCATTTAGATGCATCTAGTACTTGGATACAAGCAGTTTGTCTGAGCCGAAAAATCATACATGTGTTGGATAGCCAGTTTCATTTGTAATTCAGCGACGTGAATATATAAACAAATGTATACTACCTTTACTACCTACTCACCTTCGCATTAAAGAATTTGGTCTCACCACCGGCAACATAAAAAAACTGTATTTTTGGGGGAAAACAATAGACAAACAAACAATGTTCTTTACGATGATATACTTACAATTTCTGGCACCATTCGACTCCCAGCATATTTCTTGCATGACCCCATTACGATTGGTTTGCTTATTCTTTGCTTCTGGAGACTTTATAGCCCACCATGACTGACGTATCAGCCAAACGTCATCGACTGGAGGTGAGAAGCTTTTTATCGCCCCTGGTTATCTTTCCGAACAATGTCGCAGCGAGACGTTTCTGGCAGCATTCGGAAAGCTCTCAATAATTGACAATATGAATACCACTCAAAAATATCAAATGGAGGTCACATGTCAGGTCCACGGCAGTCAAGGTCCAAATCGACGTAATTCGCAGTTAAAATCTAGCCACACACTCTCCTTCCCAAAGCCTTTGATGGCGACCAGGATTATCCAAAGTGCTCTCAAGGTCATGATGCATATCTTAATAAGCTGATGTGAGTATTGTTTGGCCAAAGGTCAAGGTCAAGTTTAGAGTCATAAAAGGTCACTGAATGCGCCAAATATCTACGAGTCATGCAACACATGTTTTTGGTCATTTTTACACGTAGAACTAGATTATATTATTATATATATATATATATATATATAATATATATATATATATATATATAATAATATAACTATAATATATGTATACAAATACAAAGGGCGTGTTTCTGACCAGTTTTGCCTCGAAATGCAGCGATGAAATTCTATCAAATGGTCCGTAGCTGCCCAACTGCACGCTCGACTTGAGCATCTTAGGCTTGAGTTCTAAACATGCCTCATGAGAAGCGTACTGTTTTGAGTATTTACATTAAATAAAACGTGATCTCTAAGTTCTCCAACTTGGACCATGGTCCATGGTAGACTTCTTCCAACAAGTCTTGGGTCAAACCTTTGAGCGCACAGATTGCACGGTCTTGCCAATGTGAGAGAAAGTGCTATCGCCTAGAAGTTGGCGTCGGACGCCAGTCGGGCGAAAACAAATCAATACCAGATCCGGATTATTCCCAATGCCATTCGACATTCTCGTCTCTCCGACTCCCAAAGGTATGGTTAACCTCTTCGGTTGACCATTGACGTCATTGGTCTTCCTCGTTTATCTTCATTGAGCTAACTAAGTTCAAATTGTACTCGGATTGGATGAGAATGGTCAGCAATGAATCGTCTCGTCCTTTTTCACGTTGAAGATGAGGTGGTCACAAGCCATACTTCGGTCAAGGTCTGTTCAATGTCATAGATAGGTTCAATCAAGTAAAATAAGGCAACTTAGGTCAGGCTGAAAAAATCCTAAGTCTTGTAATACATGAATTGCCACTATATGTTTTGGTCGATTTCCGGGAGCAATGGCGGTTAATACCGTTTAAAACTTTCAGGCCAGTCAGGCCAGACCCCCCCCCCCCCCCCCCCCCCCCCCCCCCCTGTCACGAGAACCAAATAGACCTCCCAGTAACCTAATATGGACTTTCCCAGTGGAGTTGGTAACCTTATGGCAATTATTATAGTCGAAACAGAAGGACTGCTGATACAACATTGAGCTCGGCGCGGCTAGCAGGCCCAACATGAAGTACATCCCGCTTTCGCATGCAGCGGTGAGACCTTTTTAAAAGACGTAATAAATATGTGCCTTAAGTGTTTGGAAACTTGTTTTTGCCCTCAAAATGATGTCAGAATGAACTTGCCTGATGCTGAATGTTAAGGCATGTATCACTACCGCATATTCATAGATGCTAGCAATTAAGTCAGGCTAAATGGCAAAAATCCCCACTGTGCACTGGTCCGATAGAGTACTGGTCCGGTGGTGCACTGGTCTGATGGGGCACTGGTCCACTGGTGCACTGGTCCGGTGGTGCACTGGTCCGGTGGTGCACTGGTCCGATAGTAAAATGGTTCGGTGGTGCACTGGTCTGATGGTGCACTGGTCCAATGGTGCACTGGTCCACTGGTGCCCTGGTCCGATGGTGCACTAGTCCACTGGTACACTGGTCCACTGGTGCTCTAGTCCACTGGTGCACTAGTGGTCCAATGGTACACTGGTACGATGGGGCACTGGTCAAAATAGTACACTGTCTGGTGGTACACTGGTCCGATAGAAAAACTGGTCCGCTAGTGCACTGGTCCGCTGGTGCACTGATTCGATGGTGCACTGGTTAGATGGTGCACTGGACTGATGGGGCACTGGTTCGATGGTGCACTAGACCGATGGTGCACTGGTCCGATGGTGCACTGGACCGATGGTGCTCTGGTCCGCTGGTGTACTGGTCCGATGGTGCATTGGTCCGATGGTGCTCTAGTCCGATGTGCCACTGATCCAATGGTGCGTTGGTCCAATGATGGTGCGCTGGTCGAATGGTGCACTGGTCGAATGGTGCACTGGTCCACTGGTGCACTGGTCAACTGGTGCTCTAGTCCGCTGGTGCACTGGTCTGCTGGTGCACTAGTGATCCGATGGTGCAATGGTCCGATGGTGCACTGGCCCGATGGTGCTCTGGTCCGATGGTGCTCTGGTCTGATGGTGCTCTGGTCCGATGGTGCACTGGTCCGATTGTGCACTGGACAGATGGGGCACTGGTTCGATGGTGCACTGATCCATGGTACTGCGTTCGTGCGATGATTGGTGCGCGTGGCTCCACAATGTGCACTGGTGGCACTGGCTGCACTTGGTCCCACTGGTCCAATGGGGCACTGGGCACTTGGTCCACTGGTGCACTGGTTCCACTGGTCCACTGTGCACTGGTACACTGCCTCCACTAGGATGCACTGGTACACTGGTCACTTTGGTTTCACTGGTCCACTGGTGCACTGGTCCGCCGCTGACGCGCTCCTCAACTCGGAACACATCTGCCACGGCTGATAAAATACACACAAAAACGACGCCCGTTCGCTGGCTCGGACGAGCTATAGAGATCAGATAGCGTGATAACTGGTATGATCCTGACTGCGGCGGATCGTCCGATGGCGCGTTCATTCAACCCGATTCAAGTGCATGACGTCATCGGGGGAGGGGCGCACGATTCCCGCGACATTTCCAGATGGTTCTCTGCATCGAGACAGCCCGCCCTTTGTTTAGGTGCACCGAACAGTGACAACGTATCAAATACTTAACTAGTAAGATAGGAGCAAAACTTAAACGTCCCTGATGTGGGATTATCGGTCGCCATTGAAGCAAATCGTGTGGAAGTTCGAACGGATGGCACACAAAATGTCATAGGGCATTGGTTTTAGTTTTATTTCTCTTGACCACGAGCTATAGTCGACATGTTTTTTGTCAGCATTGGAAAAATGCATGACACGATCGGCTTGGAGGTTTATTATTATAAGGATGTGCAGCGAACGGCACGCGTGCGTATTTTTATTTTATGCAGCCTATATGCGTTATTCAAGCAAAATAATCGACAAAATCGTAAGTGCTTGCGACCATAGAGATCTTATATACAAATAAGATAAGATGTAATAAGATCTCTATGCTTGCGACCACGATGCGCATTTCTCATAATCCGAGTACACTTTTGCATGATATGCCTATTTTCATCACCGAAGTAATGTCCGTTTTGTAGGAATACGAAGAGTTGGCTCCACACTAAAATTCAGTTTTATTCTCGGAAAGACGAAAAAGCGTGCAGAAAAAAGCGCTAAAGCGTCCTAAGAAAAGCAACATTCTGAAAACGCGTCACGCGTTTTCAGAATGTATCAAAATGTTGTAATTATGAAAAGCGTCCTCATAAAAACACATAGTCAAAAATATTAAATTTTGCAAAAGCGACATTCAGTTCGAAGTAGTTAGACCTTAATTCGTTTTCTGAGGATCTTCAATGCTTTGACCATTATGATTCAGAGTTGGTTGCTTTGCGACAAAATCGGTCGGTGCGTGTACCGGGTACCCAGCTTTTAGGGTTGGAGGCTGCAAGCTGTTCGTGTTTGTTTGCTTCGTGCAAGTTCAAGCGTTGCATTACGCAGACAGTACTGAAAGATGGATATAAAGATCCATACAGAAATTGAACATGGAGAAAATGAGCTGCAACATGGTTTATGTGCAATCTCTTTGCAATCTCTTAGGTATATGTGCAATCTCTTCAGAGACTAGGAACCAGTCAGCAAATCATGACAAATATGTTGACGAGATTGAGATGTCTGTCAGACTGGTAGATCACCACAGCAGCAGCAGTCGTAACCAGTGGCGGCGGAAGAGGGGGGGGATGGAGGGGACACCCTGCCCCCACCCCGCTTCGAAAGACGTCGGGGTATTGTTTGCCTCCTAAATAATGCACGCGTCGAACGCTCATATTTCAGCAGTCAGATATCGAAAACCATTTGTCCGGGACCACATTTACATTATACCTATGATAGGCTGTTCTTTAATTGCATTGAACCAAGATTGAACTTACCATTTCGATCTCGTAAACTATGGTTCCAATTATACAGGCTGTAAAAACGGTTTCGGTTGGCGCCTGACCAAATCTGGCCGAAACAAAAGTGGCCCGTGACCCCCGATACCTGATGGGCCCCTTCTTATGCTAGCTAGGACCCATTCGGGCATGCTTAAAGGCCCCTTCTCACTCGCCGAGGCCCTTTTGTTTAGCCAGTGGCCAAAAGTGAAAAAGCTTCTGTGCCGAATGGCGCTTTTCGTCCCTTCCCTGGAGCAAACTTGAAAGATTAACTTGTTCTGAGCGCCCACTTTAATCTATAATATTCGCGCTTTTCTACCAGCCCTGGCATTAGTCCATTAATATCAAAAGTTTCTGGACCAGGGGCGTAGCTTTTCCAGTAACAAGTCGGGATTGCCCTGACGCCAGGAAATACGCTTTAAATATCATACAATATCCACAAAATAACAGATTTCTCCCCAGATTTGACCCACTTCATCGCCCAAGTTGAGGGCTTCAGTCCCCCTCGAACCGAAAAGGATCCTACACCCCTGCTTTCTGGTCTTGACCAATGGGCAGATGTCCCGAACTCCCGAGGAACCAGCGAGATCCCCACGGATATGTCTTATATCTCGGTCGTTTGACCAATGAGAGGACGGATGGGGTGGTCAGCCTCTCCTGCATTATGTACTTTGCCATCGCATTAGAGGTTACCTCTTTCAGTGCCCAGTGGTGGATCGAAAGGGGATGGGAAAGTGTCCCTCCCCTTGAGCATCGAAGGGCCCAATAGCTTGAAGGGCCCCATAGCCGATTAAAGCGACCCGAAACGAAGTTCACTCAGTTTTCAAACAATGTGACAGTAAAGTAGCAGTACAACAGCAAAGCGCCGTCCTGAGGGACAATATGACGCCTGAGACTATGTCCCCTACTGGACGGGCCCTCTGGCCAGGGGCTTCGTCACGGGGGGAGACGGGAAGAATGGACGGACGTGCCTCTCTTTTATTGCCAGGGGAATATCCCCTCAAATTTCCCTTGACAAGTACAAGCAACTACCAAAAATTAGTGGTTCAGTCTGTACTCATGTGTGTGTATACTTCTCCCCCTGTCCAACAGCTTTCCTTACGCTCACATACATCCCCATCAAACAGGCTTTTCGCTGACTTAATCCATTCCCCTCCCCCGCTCAACAATTTTTCGCTAACGTTTCCCCCCCCGGTAAACAAGTTTTCGTTGCTAACGCTCCACCTCCTCGGTCAACGATGGTTTGCCCCTCCCCATCCCAAAATACCTTCCGCCGCCTCTGCAGACGAAACATCCACGGCCAAGCGCGATCCACGACGGTTATGATATCAAAACAGCTTAGTTTTACTTCTTTCTAGACGACGCAATAAACCTTAGATCACTGCCGTCTAATTTACTCGCATACAAATATTGACAAAAAGTGTGAATTGTGATAATGAAAAACGCAAAAAAGCGAGTTAAGACCAAAATCCTGAAAAAGTGCATTCATCAAAAAGCGATATTATAAATAAAAAAACGCTCATCGTGGAGCCTAACCCTGAAAAGGACCGAGCGCATGAAGGGAGGCCTCAGGTCATGCCTCGGGCCATGGAAAGGGAGGATCTGTTTGAAGTCGGACCACGGCCGTGCCCCAATAGCCGCGGACGCTGATTGGTACAATGTTGATCACGTGACCAAGTGAGCACTCCCTCGTTTCTGGCACATGGTCGGAGCTTGTCGAGGAAATACTAAGCTCAGCTTTAATCCAAAGACCTCTCACAGCCAGCGAATGCGCGTTCGCCGTCTCCGCCACCTGTGTGGTCATGAACTTCGGTTTACGTAATGCCTGAACACGAGATCGTTCAAGCTGAGATCTACTAAACTTCCTCAAATTGCGTGATGGGTAAGTATAGAATTTAAGTCTGAGACAGGTTCAAGGTCTTAAGGCAGAATGACGATGAGTGTTGCTATTGCATATGCTCGCATATGAGGTTACTGGTCATTACCCTATAGTTTTATTCGTTTTTATTTAACTGTAGGTACTCAAGTAGGTATTAACGTGCACTTAAGTTCACCAATTAGACAAACTGTGATATTGTTTTACGATACGTTATCATGTCATTGTGCCCGACATTTATATTTTTATCCACTATCGCCAGACAAAGAGAAATACAACTTGAAACCTCGCATGGGAAACTGGTATAAACCAGTGATTATACCGCATAGCCGCCGTTGAAAACTCGACGGCGACAAAACCGAAAGCCAGCGGACCGGCCCATCTTCCCAGCTGGCGGAACAATGCAGCACACCGTTAGCTGATGTGTATCCAGTGTCGGCCGCTGCACAGTCGTGCCCTGATCTCTATCCAGCATGAGCAGGGACTGGTCTGGTCGCACCCCGTCCACCGACCGGCAAATCGCAAGATCAAGGTGCGCCGCTCCCGCCGCCCGCTCCCCGCTCCCCGCCGCCCCGCTTCCTCGCCGCCCGCTGCCCGCTTCCTCGCCGCCCGCTGCCCGCTTCCCCCCGCTGCCATTCCGTGGTCCGTGGCTGTTGGGGGATGCTGCGGCGCCGCTACTCTGCATGAACCGGTGTTGTGGCATTCCAAGTAGCGGTCCGTCTGCTTCAGAAAAGGCAAGTTTGCTGGTTTGGTAAGTTGGTGTCACCGCACGGGACTGACCTTCGGCGGAACCAGATCGACGAAGAATTTCCGTTGAGAGCGTGGGTCAAGTCCAAAAACATATAGGTAGCCAAGTTTATAAACTAATCGGATTTCGCTTTAAGAACAGCATAAGGAATTAATTTCCAAGTAAAATTTCCGTACGAATATTCCTTTTTTCATGATAAAATGCGTAAACTTGCGGTCGATTTATGTGGTTTGGGATATGGACTTAAAAGCCCCCTGGCTGGATCCACCTCGGGACTGGACAGAAATGCATGCCTTGAAAAAACGTAAAGCCCACGCTATAGCACGTCATGAATAAAGCCTCTTTATCACCATCCGTATCACACACTTCCAACAGCATGCAATGTGTCTACCGTGAATGACCATGAAGCTATTCACTGTCAGTGCCTTGGACGGCGTGCGACTCTCTCGAGTACGGAGACAAACTCGTGGTCATGCCACATGTCGCCTCATCCTCCGTAAACTTGTGTTGCCCGCCGCCCTGGAGTTATAATTTATCTCCTGTCTTTAGTAATGCACAAACCAAGTAGTAATGCACAGTCCCAACTACAGGCATCGTTTTCACTGCACTTACTTGTAAATATTGCTGGAAGCTCCAGTTTTGGTTAAATATCGTCTTAAACACTGCACAAAACGTTTTCAAACATTGCGTTCCCTGCATTTATTTGCCAATTTCGTTGGAAGCTCCAGCTTTAACATTTGTTTTCTCCGAGAGTCAAGCAGTTCTAAGAACTAACACTCGAGAGAAATCACTTACCGCGAGCAGGCATTGACCGACCTTGGTGCCATACACAAAGCTGGAAGACGGAATTCCACAATCCGACCGCGACGCAAATAGATAACTCTCTTTGTAGTTTCAGCCATCGCACGTGAATTTCGAACGATATTTTTTAGCATCTTCTGCAGAGTGGCACAGTCTTGCGCTAAGAATTGTTAACGAGTCTTGCGGTGATGCACAGATTGTACCAAAGCACGGATATCGCTTGCAGCACTGAAGCTTGTTCGTCGCTCAGACGCCGCAGGTTCAAGGTCTCGGAGCTTCAGTCGTGCCCTGGCCACAGTGTAATCTCCGCTGAGCCGACTGTTGATGAGCGGGTTCGTTTCGTTTTCATCGGTCCGTTAGCCCAGACTAATTGGCTGGAGTTCTGATGTTTCTTCCGGTGATAACACCGGTTTGTGGTTTACTGGTTACTGGCACTGGTACCGGTTTTTGGTTTTTGGTTATGGTTTTGAGTTTTACCGCAGTCAGAGGATCGTTGCTGATGCCCGTTGCTATGTTTATCGACAATCAGATAAGCGTTGAAACAAGACGATCTCTTCCAGCAATAACTGATTTATTTGTAGATATGTACAGTGCAGAACAAATGTTCTGTCCACTTCATTGACACCACCGCGTCTGTCGGTACTGCACGCACTGGAATCCAACGCAATTGCTGTAGCCCTCGCCCTCCCCATATCAGATACGAGGGCATACGCCATACATAGTTTCATTGGATTTCACTGCGTGTAGCACCGACAGACAGGTGTTGATGAAATGGACAGCACATTTGCTCTGCACATTAGGGTGAGTCGTAAAAAACAAAAGTTGGAAATTAAAAAAAAAAGTGCGAAAAAAATGAGGTGGTCAATTCTGAGCATAAAGTAACATTTGTTTTTGCAAAATTCAAAACGTACCTATTCAAAATTTTGAGTTTATAAAAGCTGTTTTGACCCAAAAACGCAAAAACAGCCTTTTCATTTGCCATTTTTAAACGACAATCCTTATATTTTCTGTTCAGAAACTTAGCCATAATGCTTTAAAGGACTCATAAAGCAAATTCAGTCCACCACGTAAAACAGAATGACAGTTAAAGCATGCTTTAAGCGTGGTAAAAACTGGCAATTTGGCCTAAATGAGTCCTGTAACTTATTTGTGTCGTCATTAGTGTCGTCCTTCAGTGTGCTGCTATAGACCTCTCTGTGCAGACGTGCTGACCGTCCCATCTGACTCAGGGGCGCAGCCAGACTTTTGACAAGGGGGGCACGTCATCCGCAGAGGCCCCCTCAGCAAAGGGCCCGCCGAAAAAATGCGCGAAAAATAAAAATCGCCTCCGGATTTAGGCCGCTATATTATTGCAGGGTCCCAAAAGTCGCAAAAAGGGACATCAGCCGCTATTTTTAGTGAAAAAGACCCAAGTAGAGGGCACGTGCCCCCTGTGCCCTCTGCACTGCGCGTCGGCGCTCTGTACACAGTGTCGTTCCGTCATTGTGCGCAGTGGGTCTCTCTGCCACCAAACGTGATGACCACACCCATGTTGTGACTAAGGCAGTATCGTCCTTCAGTTTGCTGGCTGATGTACCTCTCTGGCACGACGAAATGACCGCTGTTTACGAATGCACATTATTGTTATACCATTATACAACGTAACGTTGTTTGTCGCGTACTAAAGGTTGCAGTTTAATTGCGAAACAATAAAGCAATAGTGGCTTTTAGCTGTTTTGCACTTATTATTCAAGCATTAAGCATGGTTGGTCTTTTAATTCCGTCTTTACCATCGCATGAACGCTAGTTTCGATAATTTAATGCGAAACAAGTACTTTATTTGCCATAATTTAACAATAAGTGTCGGGTACTCGGTTGAAGCGTACACAAAATTGGCCACAGCATAAGTTGGCGATGTCTATGTGGAGGTGACTATTACAGCGGAAGAATCACTTGTAGGGATGTTTTATTACTTTACATTCATAGATGAATCGACATATAGTGTTGCCGCTTAAAATAACGGCTTAATAGCCGTTTGCGCGATGGCTTATTTGTGCGAAATGTTTAAAACATTTTAAATGTTTTTAAATGTTTTAGTATGAAAGTTTTAGTTACGTATGCCATTCCTTAGTACATACTTTTGCAAACGTTTTTGTCTTGAAATGTCTCGTAGAATTGTTAAATGTTGGTTAAGGAATATAGTATGTTACAAAATGCGTTTGGTGGTATTTAACAAGATTAATTATGCATAGGTTGAATTGGTGATGCCAGATCTTCACCTACTGAAACTTTTTCAGAAGACTCCGAAACATTTTAATCTCGAGCCGCTATTGGTCGCGTTCAACAAACCGATCCTCCCCCTTGATTCATTAATGAACTCGCCAGGCAGCGAATCGTTATTCTAGTGCCATTATTGCGCCATGCGAACGGAGACTGTGTCCATGGACGCGCGCATTATTGAGTACTAGTACGGGCGGTATGCTTCACTAACGATGGACTCAGACGCATAATCTTTAGAACGGACAATTTTTGTATCATAATCGTGTAATGGCTCATTTGATGCTTCCATAACTCATTGAATAATGATGAATATCAGCCTAAATCAGTAATTTATTTTCTTGGAATATTGTATACTAAAACTTTTCATACTGAAAACTTTTCAAAACATTTTAAATGTTTTTAAAACCATTTCGCGCAAGAATAACCATCGTGAAAACGACTTTTTGATTTTCTATGTTTAAAGGGAAATCATCACCTTTTCCCACAACAATGGAGCAATGACTTGAAATCGATAGACGAGACAAAAATATATTGTAAATTCATTACATTTTGCATAAAAATATTCCTACCGAAATATATTTCAAGTTTTTGAAGTGTCTCGTAGACTTGGTAATATTGTTGGTATGCAATATAGCTATGTTACAAAATTGCGTTTGGGTGCGTAATTAACAAGATAATTATGCATAGTGTTATTGTGATGCCAGATCTTACCTACTGAAACTTTTCAGAAGTACTCCTTCCCGAACTTTTTTAATCATCGGGCACGCTATTGGTATCGCTCAACAACCGACCTCCCCTTGATCATAATGAACTCGCCGGCAGCGAATCGTTTCTAGTGCATATTAGCGCCATGGCGAAGCAGACCTAGTGATCCATGACAGCGCCAGAGTGAGTAAACTAGATACAGGACGTATGCCCAGCTGAACGTATATGGCACTCTAGACGGGCATGTAATTTTAAGAAACGGAAACATTTTGGTATCATTCTTCTGTAATGGAGCTCATTCATGCCCCATCAACTCTTGAATAAGGATGATATCGCCTAAATCAGTAAATTTATTTTTTCATTGGATATATCGTATACTAAGACTCTTTCATACTAAAACGATTTCCAAAACATTTTAAATGTTTTTAAAAATTCAGGGCAAAATAGACCCAATCGTGAAAACGACTATATTTTCTGAAGTTTAAAGGGAAATAAATCACTTATTTGTCCCACATCAATGGAGCATGACTGAATCCGATAGACTACATACAAAAATATATGCTAATCACTTACATTTTGCATTAAAAAATATTGACGCTACCGAAAATTATATATTCAAGTTTAGTGATAGCATTCACAGGTCCACACCTTCAAAGGGACCTTGGGTACCTACTTGCTCGCTTGTGCTTGCAGTATTTTGGATCTCATCAAACTGACGGAGCTATTTCGCGTCTTGTTTCTTACGCAATGGAGTGGGGTCAGTGAAATATATTTTTGAATCCTGTCTTGTTTCCGTTGATATGACCGTCGCTCGATCTATATATTGGGACAGGCCAATTGAATAAAGAAGAGACTGATCAATTGCGTACTTTGGCCAGTGTACTGAGTTTTGAATTGTTTTTATTAAATTTAGCCAGTCATTCAAGTTTGTATACGTTGTATTGTATCTAGCTGATAAACCGACAACCAATGGATTTATGTCATCATGGCAAAAATTATTTTCTCCCAAAAAAACTACGACAAACATTACTAAACTGCAACATTAGAACTCGGAAGCTGGAGACATAACCACCCACGAACGGTTCCTGCTGTATGTCAAGTGGCCGGTCGATTTTTTGTTTCATTTGACCCAAGTCAGGACGTTGTCACGTGCGTCTTTGGCGCACTTGCGCATTTCTGGTCTTGTGACTTTGCTAAACATATAGATATAAAATAGCCCGAGAGGGCTGTGCGCTCAAACCCAAGAACAAGAAAATATTCCATGAATTATAGGAAGCAGACAACGTTGTCAGGACTGTTTCATTGAAGCTTTACTGGGTTCACCCCGCAGTTGCTATGGTACACACTAAGGTCCGTTCTTTCATCCTACTTAGCGCTGTATTGACGGCGAATTAAGAACGAACCACTATGCATTCAAAACCGTATTACTGAGAGCCCTTCAAATTTATATATGACACAATTGGCTCCACCCACTGGCCGATCCAGAGGGAAGACATCAGGAGCAAATGCGCCCCTGTCCCCGACAGGAGTCTGGGGGGAGGCACTCAATACGATGTACGCCCCCCGGCCCGCGAGTGGCAAACAATGATTATAGATAAATGGGAAAGTTAACAATTTCGGGAAAGATAACAAAGTTTATCGATACAAACATAAAAAAATAACCTCCGAGCACGCGTCAAAATCCATGCTATATTCAGCCTAAAAACTGGAAAAAATGCGCGCCTGCTCGTGCCCTAACACTATTTTGCAATGCTTATTACACTTAGGAAAATTTATAAAATGATTACCATAAAGTGTCTGGACAAGGCTTTCCTGCAGTGTATTCCTGGCACAGGCCAGGACATGGGCCCTTCATAATAATATAATATTTGTTCAAGAGGCTACATATTAACCGCGATGTCACTGGGGCGCTTTTTTAGCCCCCTAACAGGAATATCTGAATATTCGCGACGAAATAATGCGCGGTGTGGGAAACTTCTAGTACCTGACGGGCATTCTTTTCACACCCTTTGCATTTAAATTAAATTTCGTCAGATTTTTTTAGATTAAAAGCATAAGTAGTGAGCGTCAACTACACACAGATTTTGACACCAAAATCAGCTAAACTTTAGGAGACCGTACAAATGCCATGTAGCAGACAAAATGGAATCCGAAAAGATGAAAAGATAGAAAATGTCAAGGGATACAACATGGCAATCTCGGATTTCTGAAAATTTTGATTTTGGACCCCCAAATTGTAATTTTGTATTTTTTTTGAAAAAAATGTCAAAAAATCAAAACATTTTAAGATATTTTAAAACCGGAATATATGTAAAATAACTGTACATATTCAACCACCATACCAAATTTCCAAATTTTATCTGTATTTTTGACAGAGTGATGACATCTAAGGTATGGGTAAATCGTGACTTCAAATTTGGATTTTTTTGTCCTTTTTTGACCAGATACAGACAAATAAAGTGCAGCACTGTATTTCTGTGACAAAACTGGTCTATAAAAATGTACTGGTTTATTGTATTAATCCATTTCAAATTTTGACCTTGTGTGACACGGATTTGACCTTCACTTGACCTTTACGTTACGTACATTAAGTCAGGTGGTAAAATGAGTATCAATTTCGAGTTCTACACGCAAAATGGAATGTTCAACATACGTTGCATGACTTTCGTATAATTTTTTGGCATAATGACCTTGTGTGACCTGACCTTGACATTTTGCCAAAAATCCCCAATTAGCTAATTCTGGATGTGTGTGATTCCTTTGAGAGCACTCTGGGTGATCATTGCTTGCAACCAAATGCTTTGAATGTAAAATATGGTCTATAAGCTAGATGTAAACTAGAACGGCTAGATTTTGACCTTTGACCTGACCTGTGACGTCACCTTTGACGTCTAGAGCAACACAAATAATTTTTCGTCGTTAAAATGTCCTGGGCTATCGATTACCGTTTGATTCAGATTGATCGTATAATTGGTTCCGAAGATACAAGGGGAGCTAAAAAAGCCCCCCCCCCCCAGTGACTCGTGTTACAGAAAATACCCCAGTGACTACCGGGTTAAGCTAGCAAGACTGCCGAGTTCCGAAAACGGCGACGTAAACGCAAGGACGCGGACATCGGTACCCGGAAGCTGCTCCAGCGGTCCAAATTTCTGGACCGAGGAGCTAATAGTGGGGAACAGAACACGACCCCAAGTCATCTCCCACCAGGCTCCTCCAGATCCCCAGGGACCATTCATGTGCGGAAAAGTCTTTCTGCCTCAGCCTTGCTGCTATCAAACCACTTGCACTATTACCAGTACCAGTTACAGTTTGGTACAGATATAGTTAGTATATAAGCATAGTTATTACTATTATATGTGCTTACTATTAAATGCTGACTGCCACCGGTCATCGTGATTTACATTACAACCCTCGAGGCAAATGTGTATGAAAAACTATCTTCATTTCAATGTTTTGCATCATACCGAGCTGTGCAACCACTCAGCAAAAAAATACTAGACCGTACAAATTTAACGTCTTGAATTGCGAAATCGGAAGGCGCATGAATCAAGTTCAAGGCCTGATAACGCAAACTGTGAATGGAATGAACTATACTATGCCTGAATGTATAATTTATATGATTGCAGAGATCACCCGACAACAATGGCTCGGGCTACGTTCGTCTGAATATTTATCACCCTGCTTATTTGCATAAGCGTGAGTAAAATATTCGCGGGGATGGTCATGGCATATCGGTGTTCTAGCCTTGAGGCCTACCCGAGGCCTGGTCACGGTCACTTGCGGTTCGACGGTTACCAGCAGGCTCTAGCCCCGCCCCTTTCCTCATGCGTCAACACAAGCAGGCGTCTCTTGAACACTGAATGCTGCGACGCGCCACATCACGTGACATCTCATCCTGCGGTTCAGCGGTTAAATCGTGCCAACCGCCGGAACCGCAGTCAACCGCAGCCGTGTGACGTCATACTTTTCGCCCATCCCCACTATTAGTTACCCCCGGCTACCGACCATTGCTAACCGCCGAACGTTCGTCACCTGCATGGTCCATGAACACTGAACAGGCCTCCGGTTATTTTTGACAATAGCCGTATTTTTTCTGATCGATTATTTTGCACGAAATGTTTTAAAATTTTAAAATGTTTTAAAATGCTTAATTACTAGCCGTTTACACGATGGACTAATTTGCAATATTTTTTCCCCTCGCCCTGCGGTCCCGTAGGGCGAGGGTTAAAACATTTGTTTCGAAAATTAGTCCATCGTAAAAACGGCTACTACTAAAACATTTTAAAACATTTGTAAATGTTTTAAAACATTTCGCGCAAAAATAATCCATCATGAAAACGGCTAATCTATTCGTTTTAACGATAACTCACCACTTCGGCTATCACTAGACGGGTCTCATCAGTCATCACCAATATCGTGACATATGGGTGCTTTCAGGTGCAGTTGGTGACACCACCGCCAAATTGGGAGCAGCCGCGTCCGCCTAGCGACACCAGCTGGAAACACGGGAGCCAGTTCGGTCACGACGCCAGTCAAACCAACTGTTTATTATGGCGGAACAAGCTGTTAATCTGTCGGCGGAACGTCTGGGCCTGCCCCGGGATCATGTGCCTGCCTCGGGCCCCGGGACCATGTGCCCGCCTCGGGCCCCGGGACCATGTGCCTGCCTCGGGCCCCGGGACCATGTGCCTGCCTCGGGCCCCGGGACCATGTGCCCTGCCTCGGGCCCCGGACCATGTGCCTGCTCGGGCCCGGAGACATGTGCCTGCCTCGGGCCCCGGGACATGTGACCTGCCTCGGGCCCCGGACCATGTGCTGCTCGGGCCCGTGACCGATGTGCCATGCCTCGGGCCCCGAGGACCATGTCCACCCTCGTCCGCATGTCTGAACTATTTGTGTTGTGGATCCACACGTCCGAACATATATTCTTCGTGTGAGGATCCACACGTTCTCATATCTGTTCTGTAGAGTCCACACGTCCGAACATATTTGTCGTTTGGGATTTACACATCTCAACATATCTGCCGTCTTATGGAATCCATTGCGCTGGACCCGGCTTTTACTTGAGCTCCACATTTTGCATCGAGCCCAGCGGGACGCTTATTTTGGAACCAATAGTACCTGTGAACTCTGACTTATCTCCATCTGCAGTGGGATCCGGACCGGACTGGATTGGGTCTCCCAGCTGAACCTCCCAGCCGGGCATTCAGCACTCCATCGATTCAGCACCTTGCCACAGACGGGTGCGTCTCATGCACTCTCAGCATTTCAGGAGTTCGTCCGTTCGCCAGCATGGCGCTCGGTGCTCGTAAGTTCATCGATTCGTTAGTTGCTTATGAGTGCGTCAGATCATCGACTTGCGACATAATAGTTCGTCAAATTCGGTCAAGTTCCGTCAAGCCTATGGCCATGGACGGCTCACGAGTTCTTCACCTCGCCCAGACTGGTGTCTCGGGCGTGCGTCAGTCCGCCAGATCCTCCGCTCAGGAGTTTGATGACCAGATAGGCAGGATCCGCCGCCTCTCATCCGGACTTCTAGATGACGCACTCTTCTGTGTGATGCCGCGCGGGATAACGCCGGTGACCACCGCGGCGCCAGTGCCGCCGGTGCGCCGTTTTTGGGAACAGCGCCGGCAGTCGCGGCGCCGCCGGCCGGTTTTTCCGCGTCGGACCGGCTGACCCGGAGGCGGGCAGAAGACAGCGAAAGCCGCCTCAAAGGCCACCAGGTCATACCACTCTCGCCTCGGTGCGGATCGCCGTGGAGCCGCGCGCGCTGCACGTGCAGGTGTGTGGCATCACTGGACTGCGGTAGAGGGGCCCGGCTGGAAGCGGGGATCTTACAGACACAAGGAACTGGACGCCAGTTGTCCGCACAGCAGGTGACTCGGACAGAAAGTGAGAGCTGGATGGGTAGTAGTGGAACAAGGTTTGTGGTGGGGGAGGAATGTAGAGACTACGTGATAGCAGAAAAGAGGATTGGCCGATTGGTGTAGGCTTAGCGTTTGATGTAACAGCAGAAGTGACATGATATGGGTCAGGTGGGATATGTTTCCATGCTGTTCTCATGGTGACCAGTGGCCGCATGCCAATATACTCGTCTCTTCTTGTGGTTGGCAGTAATTTTAGTTATACTTCGTTGGTCTGTGCTGCAGTCAAGTACGGACATTTCTAAACGCTCGTAAATCATAGACTCTCCTGATTGTGCATATTTAGCCTATGTGGCGCTGCATGTCCGTCTCTGTAGCTCAGTTGAGAGAACGCTGGACTTCTTACTTCATCCGGTAGTGGCTGCCCGGGTTCGAGTCGCTTCGGCGCTCGCTGTTTGTCCCTGACTGGGATGACCTGTGGCCGGTAGCAGTGTTTAAGGTCAGTTGACGTCGGAGGTCAGAGGGCGGGGCGGATCGTGCCCAAGTATGTCGGGCACGTACAACTTTCGCCTCTAAATTCTGCCGGATGACATGAATTGCGTGATCGGGTGGTGAGGTCAGAGCCTGCGCAACAAGCTCTGCTTAGCGTGGGTCCTGAGTCCTGACCTCGGAAATCGATCCATTCAAAACATTTGGACTACATTTATTCGGACTAACATATATATCAAAGGGGAAAAAATCACATTTTTTAGCAGCAATTGCTTAGGCTTCCGCCTTTCATTATGGTATGACATTTATTTAATTTAAATTCAAAATTAAATCAAATTATTCCCAAATTCAAATATGTAAGTTTGGAAAACAAAAATACAAAGCAAGTACAGGGACCAGCAGTTGCTATGGTACACACTAAGGTTCGGCTTGTTTTCTCCTCTAGGGTAGGTTATTGGGTATGTTTCACGGCGGATTAAAAAATTACCATGTATGCATTCAAACCGCTTTACTGAAAGCTCCAAATTGATATATTGACGCATTGGCTCACCTTATCCATGGGTTGGCTTTTAAGCAAAAAAAAAAATGTTTTCTCCAAAGCAGAGTGCTAAAAACGGATTTTTGCTTAAAAGCAGCCAATGGATAAGGTGAGCCCACCAGCGGATCCAGACTCTCTCCGTGGGGGGCATTTTTTGTGGCAAAAAGGTACGACAAATTTTATTCCCGGATCTGGGCCGGTCACCTTGTTTTGGTACTGGGGCTTACCAAATTTATTTTTTGGACACATTTTTTTCGGAAAAAAACTTTTTTGGAACAAAAACTTTTTGGAACAAAAATACTTCTTTTGATTAAAAAAATATTTCGTAGCATATAAATAAATAAGTAAAACAAAAGTTTATCTCATACCAACTCGCAGGGGCGTCACTGATAATTATTGAGCGAGGGGTCGGCTGAAATGACGGGAAAACGTAACCTATTTACACTAGAACGGTTTAAACCGAGTACCGTGAAGCTACAATAAACTGGCTGGTCCAGGCTGGTCACTGCATCATCTCTTGCCGGGGACGCTGAATACCAATTTGTCTCAAATTGGCTGAATACCAATTTGTCTAGGCGTTACTAATGCATTTAGACAGGCGTTCATAATGAATTTAGCTTAGCGTTGGTAATGAATGATGAATCTGAAGTGACGTCGTGCAAATGTTCTACTGCTCTTCCGATTACATGACATCCGGTGACATATCGCTCATCTGGTCACATATCGCTCATCCAGTGACATATCGCTCATCTGGTCACATATCGCTCTTCTGGTCACATATCGCTCTTCTGGTCACATATCGCTCATCTGGTCACATATCGCTCATCTGGTCACATATCGCTCATCTGGTCACATATCGCTCATCTGGTCACATATCGCTCTTCTGGTCACATATTGCTCATCTGGTCACATATCGCTCATCTGGTCACATATCGCTCACCCGACTGGCGTCGGCGCCTCATGACGTCACCACCGTCACCAGGTGTGACTCCTCGCGCCGGTGCCCGAGGCAGGACCGTATATCACGGCGGCATCATAGATGGCGGCGGCGGTATCTCCTCACCACCACTGGTGTCACTGGCCGAGCCAAGGCTGGTCCGGGCTGGTCTGGGCTGGTCCAGACTGGTCCCGCCTGGTCCGGGCTGGTCTGGGCTGGTCCGGGCTGGTCCCGCCTGGTCCGGGCTGGTCTGGGCTGGTATGGGCTGGTCCTGATCCAGGCTGGTCCGGGCTGGTTCAGGCTGGTCTGGGCTGGTCCAGACTGGTCCTGATCCAGGCTGGTCCTGGTCCAGACTGGTCCTGGTCCAGACTGGTCCTGGTCCAGGCTGGTCCTGGTCCAGGCTGGTCCTGGTCCAGGCTGGTCCTGGTCCAGGCTGGTCCGGGCTGGTTCAGGCTGGTCTGGGCCGAGCTGGTCCGGGCTGGTCCAGGCTGGTCCGGGATGGTCCGGGCTGGTCCGGGCTGGTCCGGGCTGTTCCGGGCTGCGTCCAAAGAGAACTTAGGTCCGGGCTGGTCCCAGGCTGGTCCGGGCTGGTCCGAGCTGGTCCGGTCTGGTCCAGGCTGGTCCTGGTCCGGTCTGGTCCAGACTGGTCCGGGCTGGTCCGGGCTGGTCCGGTCTGGTCCAGGCTGGTCCTGGTCCGGGCTGGTCCAGACTGGTCTGGACTGGTCTGGTCTGGTCTGGTCTACTCTGGTCTGGTCTGGTCTGGTCTGGTCTGGTCTGGTCCGGGCTGGTCCGGGCTGGTCCGGGCTGGTCCAGACTGGTCTTGACTGGTCCGGCTGGTCCGGCGGCTCGGCCTGACAACACGTGCTGTACTGCAGCGCCGGGGCTGACCCTGGACCGGCGGAGCAGGGCCAGTGTCATGGTCAGGGTTTGTAGGCAGTAGACACACATATACAGTGTGGCGGGTGGATCCACCAGCGTCAGACGCCTCTGCCGCAGCTCACGGAAGAGTGACCGGTCATGGTCAGGGCCTGTAGTCTGTACAGTGTGGCGGGTGGATCCACCAGCGTCAGACGCCTCTGCCGCAGCTCACGGAAGAGTGACCGGTCATGGTCAGGGTCTGTAGTCTGTACAGTGTGGCGGGTGGATCCACAGCGTCAGACGCCTCTAAGCCGCAGCTCACGGACAGAGTGACGGTCAGGTCAGAGGTCTGTAGTCTGTACAGTGTGGAGGTGGATCCACCAGGTCAGACTGCCCCTGTGCCGCCTCACAGGAAGAGTGACCGGTATGGTCAGGGTCTGTAAGTCTGTACAGTGTGGCGGGTGGATCCACCAGCGTCAGACGCCTCTGCCGCCTCACGGAAGAGTGACCGGTCATGTTGGAGGCAGCTGAGGCGTGGCAAAGCAGCGGACGCTGATCTGTGATGCAGGGAGACAGAGGAAAGGTGAACCAAGGGATTCAAGTGGAGGTGAACCAAGGGATTCAAGTGGAGGTGAACCAAGGGATTCAAGTGCTACCAGGAGTTAGGGTTGGTTCCAGGGAGACTGAGAGCGCGCAGAAGGCCGATGTTCATGTGACTGTCTGTGAAACACTTGGTATTTATAAAACTATAAACTTGTTTTTCTTCAAACTCGCCAGCTACCCTTTCCAATGATCAAACGGGTACAACAATTGTGACAATGTAATGATATGATTTGTTACGTACATCTTTTGATCGGGAACATCGCTGAATGATTCACATTTAGCCAGCAGCTGCCTGCTACCCGAGATCTAACTTCATGCTCTGTTATCTCCCCCAAGAACTGCATAACATAGTAAGTCGTAAGAAGGAACCAGAAGGCTTTGCGTATACAACTGCTACCAAAGTCAGACCTGGTATAATAACTCTCGGCACAATAAGCACACAGGCGCGCCTCTTCAATGGGCGCGCCGACGGGATTAGCTCACACGTGGCGTACCTGTCGTCAGCTAGTTTTACCACCAGCCTGCACGTGATGAAAGGATGAGTGCTCCTCTGTGGCCGTGAACCGGGCCGATGACCGGAAGTCTCAGATTCGGCCTGATCTCGGCAGCAGAAAGTGCGCAGATTCGCAAAGATGCTGGCACGACCGGCCGCTCGACGAGTCAGCACTAGCAGGAGCGAGGATGACGAACAAGTTGGCCAGCTCATGCTCTCTAGAGCCTTGACATTTGCGGCCGAGATGGGTGTAGCGTGCTTCAGACGCGTTATTGATTCAACTTCTTTGGAACTATTCAATCACGATTCATTTTGCAGCCTGGATGATTCAATCACCGTGCGATTAATATATTAAGTGTGAGTTTGTTCTTTCCAATTTAAAAATCAAACAATATTTTGTATCGATTCACGCTTTATTTCACACATACATATATTATAGATGTTTTTAATTATGTCAAATAAATACAAATGGAAACACACATGTTATGATCATTAAAGTATTGTTACAACAATTATATTTCAGTATAAATTGATGTAGGGCGTAGGCACTAGGACTGCGTTGTATTTGCACAATTTAACATGTGCATTTGAATTCAGGGTCGTCAAATCTTTGGATTCAATCAGCCTTGATTCCATGCGAATTTTGATACATCACGATTCATGAATCAAAAGATCTGGTGGTGAATCGACTTTTTATTCAAGGAATTTTGATTAAACGATTCCAATCGATTCAATCAGAGTCGAATCAATAACCAGTCAGGTGTACTCCACAGCTGCCTGACAGATGCACATGAAAATACCTAGACTGTTTTGTCGCCTAGACAAGCAGCAGTATTTCCGGGACACTGCCAGACAGCATCCATCTCCCGACACAATCCTCCACAGTTTCACGGACCATCAGCTAGCTTCGACGGCAAATCATGCAAGATTCTGTCAGGTGTGCTATCCAAAATCCCATTCAGTATTCACAGCTGCATTTATTGGTGTATGCATGCCATTCAACCATCATCCGCCCACTCGTCAGAAGAACATCTGGCCAGTGTCAAGGCAACTAGGCCCGTAATCCGTAACGCTCAGGCACATATCGCGAAAAATCCCAGCCACTAGCAGTGGATCAAGACCAGCCGGCGTCATTCAACGAAACATTCAGCAGAACACACGACTTCCAGGCAGAAAATCGCCAGAACATTTGCCGTCTGGTGAAAAAATACCCGAACCCGTCTACCGGGTGCTGGGCACCTCCGGTCGAAAATACTGTCATAGATGGAGACCTCGGCCAAAAAAAGGAAGAACACTTCCCAGATCTGGGCACCAGCAGAGTACCCGTCACCACTAAACGTTCCGGGACGAATCCTGGGCGGGACGAACACCCACTCTCCCGGCGACACGTCTTCCGTTAAAGCAAACCACCGCCATCATCGGACAGACATAGACGCGGTCCTACAGCGCTCTCATCTGGCAAATCTGGCAACCACAGCGACCAGCTCACAGACCAGCGCACGTCAGTTCACATTCTCACCGCCAGAGAGTGTTAGAGTACTACGCCGTGTAGACTGGAGACTAGCCTACCAGCCGCAGACGAGCGGTCGGGTTAGAAGGCTACACTGTCGAGACTAGAGACGTCAGTCGGTAGACTACACAGACTACCAGTCTGCAGCCTTACAGCCTGCGGGCCACAGTTTATAGACTTACAGTCTGCAGCAGACTTGCATTTCACAGACATAGGTCTACAGCCTACGGCCACAGACTCACGGTCTACAAACTCTCGTCCACCACGGGGCACGGACTATCCAGTTCACAGACTTATCCCGCCGCAGACGTATAGTCCACAAACTGATAATCCGGCAACTGACATTCACAGAAGCAGCCTAAATGCCCACAGACCAACACTCCACCTTCAAATGCGGCCGAACATCTCCACACACCCCGCCGACCGCAGCGGACTTCTACCAGCCGACTACTCCGCGCTCAGAACCTTTCTCCAACCACGTCTTCCACGTCGTCTACCTCCCCCTCTCTCCCGGCCTGCGCTTCACTACCCAGCCTCAGTCAGGAAAGACTCGGAGAAGAGCCGCAGCTGGCTGGCGATGTAGCTCGCCTTGTTCCGCTGCGTCTTGGCCGCCGAGGCCAGCCGCTCCAGCTCGGTCAGTTGGCAGTCGAGTCCGGCAGCCTCCGTCTGCAGGTCTCGAACCGTCTCGTCCACCAGGTGGCAGAGCCGCGCGAACGTGCTGGTCAGCTCCCTGGAACATAGAACGTGCTGGTTAGCTCCCTGGAACATAGAACGTGCTGGACAGCTCCCTGGAACATAGAACGTGCTGGTCAGCTCCCTGGAACATAGAACGTGCTGGACAGCTCCCTGGAACACCGCCGCACGGGCAACACGTAGGCGCCACTTAAAAAAGCTTGCAGCCAACTCACAAAATTCCAAGCAATCGGATTGGCATACTCGTGAAAAATAGACATCAACAATGAAATAACAACATGGCAGAAAAACGTGTAGCAATATGCAACGTGAGACAACGTCGGATACATGGCGAATAACAAGTTCATACACAGGCACACCGCCATTCTGTTTGAGCTCACGTAACTCTCCATGACATCAGCCAGTGGCCCGACCGTGACCTGACGTTTACCCGTCCACACCACCGGACCGCCGCCGCCGTCAAGCATTCTCTCTCCTCCGCCAACCGGCGCGTGCCGACCCCTCCCACGCCTCTCTCAGCCCCCCCTCCACCACTTACTGCTGCACCTGGTGGCTGCAGTTGGACGAGGTCAGGTCGACGATCAGGCGCAGTTTGCGCGTGGCATGCTCCACGTACTGCTCCTTGAAGCGCCGCTCGCGCACCTTGTTGGTGTACGTGAGGCGCTCGTACAGATACAGGGCACCGTACAGGCCGGCAGTGACGGCGATTAGCCGCCAGCCGACCGTCTTCATCAGCTGGAGCGGGGCGGAGAGACAGGTCAACACGCCGGTCACCGGGTAGGAGCGGGGCGGAGAGACAGGTCAACTATCAGAAACTGAAATAAGATATAGTGCGTCAACTAATTCCAGATCGGAGAGTACTCAACGTGATAGCGCAATGCACAGAATCAACTACATGAAAAACAATAGATAGCATGAGCTGCCATATGATCGCACCAAACGCTGATCAAGGAACCATTGCACGAACAGAACAAAAAACCATTGCGACAAGAATTTCTAGCTTGCTCTTTTCAACCGCTTCTGCTACGATCTTCCCTTCCTTTCGGCCAACTTTGACGATTCACACAGCCACACATGCGGACCTAAACGGAACTAGCACTTACAAATCCAGCCACCAGCAGTCCACCAACGGTGCCCTGGGAGGTGACTGAGGCCACGGCGATCTGGTTCAGCAGCGTCCAGTCGTCCCGTGGGATCACAGACTTGTCCGGACTGGGTGTCCGCGGGGTGAGGGGTACGCCTCGGGGGACCTGCAGGGGGGGAGACGGGTCAGACTTGTCCGGACTGGGGTGTTCGCGGGGGTGAGGGGTAGCCTCGGGGGACTGCAGGGGGGGGGGGGGAGACGGGTCAGACTTTCCCGGACTGGGTTGTTCCGCGGGGTGAGGGTTCAGCGCCCGGGGGACCTGCAAGGGATGGGGGGGAAGACGGGTCAGACTTGTCCGTTGACTGGTGTCCGCGGGGTGAGGGGGCACACCTCGGGGACCTGCACGGGGGGGGGTGGCAGACGGGTCAGACTTGTCCGGACTGGTGCGAGGGGT
The DNA here is from genome assembly GCA_014673585.1 of Semibalanus balanoides. Taxonomy (NCBI): domain Eukaryota; kingdom Metazoa; phylum Arthropoda; class Thecostraca; order Balanomorpha; family Balanidae; genus Semibalanus; species Semibalanus balanoides. The sequence goes on along the minus strand of VOPJ01014851.1, from coordinate 53,469 downwards.
GAGGGGCACACCTCGGGGGAACATGCAGGGGGGAAGACGGGTCAGACTTGTCCGGACTTGGTGTCCGCGGGGTGAGGGGCACACCACTCGGGGGAACCTGAGGGGGAGGCAAGACGGGTCAGACTTGTCCCGGATTGGGTTGTCCGAGGGTAAGGGGTACGCATCGGGGGACCTGGCGGACGGTGGGGGGGGCAGAACGGGTCAGACTTGTCCGGACTGGGTGTCCGAGGGGTGAGGGGTACACCTCGGGGGACCTGCAGGGGGGGGGTGCAGAACGGGTCAGACTTGTCCGGAACTGGGTGTCCCGAGGGGTGAAGGGGTACACCTCGGGGGAAATACCCTGCGGAGGGGGGGCAGCACGGGTCATGACTTTGTCCGGACTGGGTGTCCGAGGGGTGAGGGGGTACACCTCGGGGACTGAGGGGGGGGGGGGGGGGCAGACGGGTCCGACTTGTCCGGACTGGGTGTCCGAGGGGTGAGGGGTACGCCTCGGGGGACCTGCAGGGAACAGCTTAGATCAAGGACGATGCCGATTACAGGTGTCACAATGGCCAACGGTAGGGAAATGGTACATTAGCAGTCGAAGGTAGTTTCCTTTATCGATTTCAGACGAAATATTTATAATTTTTAACTAGAAGAGGGTGGGCAGCATTCAGTCCGTTTCTTTATCACAATTGGCCTACATAAAAACCTTAAGAACAAAAAATAACCAAAGCGATCACAACGCGAAAATGAGGCCATACCCCGGCTACAGATCCTCACCGGCTCCACAAATCCGAGCATGGTGACCCTGCTGCCCGCAGAGCCGAGAAAGCGGCGAACCAGCGACGTGATGCCCATCGTGAACCGGAACTCAATGTTCTCCTGACGGCAGAACAGGTGCGGGGTGGGTGAACACAGAACACAGAACACGGCTGGCAGCGGCAACTGTCGGCGGTTATATAGCATAGTGTCACACCAGACATACAGCAGAGAGAAGACCGATACAAGCTCACTGACTATGTCGCCACCGAATACGTAGATAAACATGGCGACGCTTAACGTTACATGGGCTTGCCAGTGGCCATGGGGATAATAATACTCCTGGGAGGCCCAGCTCTTCTTTAAATGTAGAATGACAAATAAATTATGAGACGACACTTTATTAACACGTTCGATAATTGCAACATAACTCAAATGATAAACCAATGTCAAGCTTCTAAGCCAACTTTTCGTCGGCATAAGCTATCTCTCAGACTAACATCGGGTACCTACCTGGAAGTCTGAGCAGAGGTTGTCGCAGTTGAGTCTGTACAGCACTTGGAAGGGCTCCCGTCGCGGCAGCAGCGTCACCACCAGGTGGCGCCTCTCCTCCGAGACCAGACGCGACATCCGATCTGTGGGAGGTCCCAGAGGAGGGCACCATCAGGGCAGGTCAGGCCGAGGACTTGATACCGTACGAAACGTCACAGTACTCAGAGATATACTTGTATTCTTTCTCTGACCTGCCATGCCCCTGGACAGGCCTCCCAGCTAGCATGTCATGTCCCTCCAGCTGGAAGCCCCCCTGACTTGCTATGTCCCGTTTCTGACCTGTCAGGTCCCTCTAACCTGCTCCACCTCTGACCTGTCAGGTCCCTCTAACCTGCCCCACCTCTGACCTGTCAGGTACCTCTAACCTGCCCACCCCCCACTGACCTGTCAGGTTCCCTCTATTTCTGCCACACCTCTGACTGTCAGGTCCTTAGCCACCTCGGTTCTGCACAAACACGCTCTCTCGAGATAGGATTCAATTGGTCCATTCCTCTTTGACCAGGCCCTCAACACCGCCGCCTCCGCATGCGTACCTGTCTCCAGTAGATCCCTCGTGCGCTCAACTCCCTCACCGACACACTGGCCTTTCTAGGTTCTTACCATCGGCCGTCCCCACCCCCTCCTGACCGAACTGTACAAGCGGTTTTTGGAGGTGTTCTCCGTCCTATACCACCTTAGCGCCCCAGTCAACCTATGTGCAGGGTCATGATCCACGAGAGGCTCGCTCCCAGCCATTACCTGACCTTGGCTCTGAATGTCTCTGCCCAATTCTCCACACTCAATAACCCTGTCAGGTCTCTTCTAACACATGAGCGCCCACCTGCTGTCACGTTATCGCGATTCACCTCTTTGCACAGAGCGCCTGGGTCCCATCCCATCTGGAACAGTAGGATGTTCTCTAAGGCCAAAGGCACCCCACTCAGTACATATCTTCCGAGGCCCGAGGGCGCCCTTCCTGTACCTAGTCTCATGTATACCCTTCAAGAGCGTTCAGTTCCGCATGAGGCTGTGTACGGTGGGGTGGCGCCTAGTGGTCTTCTACATAGTGGTGTTAACTCCTGTCGCCACGACTCCATTTGAGAGGTGGACCGCCGTCGCCCATCGGCCATGACCTTAAAGTACTCGTAAGGGTTTCGATCACATCTACCGTCGTAGGCCTGCAGGTCTCTAGCTAGCCCTCTCATGAGGGATCCATCGTATGCGTCTCCTCACTTTTTATGTATGTCTCCTTCTCCTTTTAACTGCTAAAACTTCATCTAATTTGCACTTCTGTGGTACATGAAGGACTGATTTAAGGGAACATGTGGTCCCTACCTAGGTCGATACCAACACCTGTTTCTCCCTGTTCGGATTCAGCTCTTCATGGGTACACAGAAAAAGGTTGGAATTGTGACTGTATGTTCTATACATGATTCCACAATTCTGACCGGGAAGGAATAGTTCATATTATAAACTTGAAGGGACCTGAGACCGGCGCTACCACCCCTCGGGACTCTTGTGAGGGTCGCTTGAAGGCACTTGCGGAGAGTATCGGTTTGTTTTCAACATGCTTTGGGTCATGGTTCCGGAGTGCTCTCTCTTGCACTTCTGGGAGAGGGCTATCGTCGGTGCATAGGCCTGGCTCACAGACATGCGTGTGAGCTCCGTCAGGTCACTGCGTACACTTGTCCACCTTCTTGGGTAGAGTGTCACTTTCTGGAATCACGTGGCTCGGAGAGGCGCCGTCGCAATGTCAGGGTTTTATTACACTATTTATTGCCAGCCCTACCACCCTCTGGGACCTGGTTACGCGGCATTTCCTTCCTGTCTCACTCTTCCCATTGTTCTGCAATTCATTTTTTCGCTGACGGCGCCCTCCCTATAGTAGTGTGGTCTTGGCCCCCCCCTCTTGGACGGACTTCTGTTTAATGTATTCCGCTCTCTGCCTCCATTGGTTGGTCCGTTGTTGACCTTCTCTCCTAGTCTACCTGCAACTAGGTAATGGGACGCCTACTCTCACCTTGGGTCGATCGGGCTTCAGTCCATGAGCCAGCTCTAGTAACAATAGCCGTTCTTTACGATGGTCGTTTAGACCTTTGTCAGTCTGTCGAGCCGTGTACCACATCTGGACTTTTATTGTTAGACATCCTCCTATAACAACTGTTTTCTTTAGGACGATGGTCAGGTGTTCCAGTATGAAACCTGGGACGTCCACTTCTGGACCTGCTCCGAGTTTGTTCATCAGAACTGTGCACCATACCATTCTGTGCACCGAGATGAACGTTTTATTTTCCTCTCCTCACACCCCTGGGACCCGGTCCCGTCAAGCGCGAGGGTCTGAATCCTCTTTTTTCCGTCTCTCGCAAAATTAGTCCTTCGTGAAAAGGCTACTACTTTTCGTGAAAACGGCTTAACTACTTCCTTCTTGGTATAGCCACATTCTAGTACTTCTAGCACCTCTCTGTCCGTGTTACCTCCTTTCTACTGGGCCCCTTTGGACTGTAGGGTCCCTCTAACCTCCCCCCCCCACTCTGACTGCTATGGTCCCTCTAGACACTGTCCACTATCTGGACTGTCCGGGATATTCCCTCTAACCGGCACCCACTTCTGGACGTGTCAGGGTCTCTAACCTGGGCTCCACCTCTGGAACCTGTCCAGTGGTCCCCCTCTAAACCCTGCCCACCTCTGACGTCTGGGGTCATGTCTCAGCTGGCTGAACACAATGTTTAGCCCGCAAGCGCACGTTGACAGCCTGCTATCTCATGTTGCTGCACCAGGCCTAGCTCACGTAGTTTCGTGCAGCCCTCCTTCTTGTAATGACGTTTCATCACCGAAGACAGCAGGAATGGATGGACCGGCACGGAGCACTCGGGCGCAAACCATCAAACTGACCAGACTACGGCGGATAGTCTCACTCACTACAGCGGCACCGCCACCTTGTTCGGGACACGGATCAACCTATAGTTGGATACTCGGGCCGCTGTGTGGGAGCAAGACAAGTGGGGAACCTAGTTCGAGCAGTCAAAGGCGTTAATTAACTGCAAAAACATGCATGACTGGTATTTTTAACTTAACTATTGATATTCACCCACATTGTCGTAACCAAGACAAGCGGCGTAAGCTCTCTTTCTTCTCACGTAGCTCTCAATCCTGCTTATGAACGCTCAAATATCTATCTTCCCTTTTAGCTGTTCTTAACCTTGGCGCTTCTTATGAATAAGTGTTAAAAATGAGATACACTAGTACAAATGTTGCATATCATTGGACAAATGATAGTGTTTTATCTCCGTGTCCACCTACTTGCAACTGGCCAAACAAATGTGGCCCAACAAGCATGCCCGTTTTGTTTGGCCGACGCAACGACATTTCCTCCGGCACTCTGACTTCCTCTCGACTCCTCTGTCATTGGCGGTATATCTTCTCTTCATCTCTCCGTGGGTTGTTGGTACCCGCTCTTCCTTTGTCGAGGTGATAGTTGATTGCGGGTCCTGCAGTCAGAGTGGTGAGGGACGGCGCCTTCCGCTCATTGGTGGGCCGCTGCACATACAGGCGCCTCATCATATCGTGTCTTGCAGCTCCTGGACACCAACGGGGGAGACGGACGGTCGAACACGACTGCTCAGTAACCAGCAGTCCCTGCCGAACAGGCAGCATCAACTCTCAAAACAGAGGCGGGGTCAAACAGGTGACTCCTCACAAGGCAAGCGCAATCGCTCTGTGAAGTCCTTTTTACTGCGGAACAAGTGGCCTGTGGGCGTGTTAGCTCGGGCGGTTCCCACTCCAGTTAACTGGGGGGGGGGGGGCGGGGACGGCGGAGGCCGTGACAGTGGCAAAGTCGAGCAAGAGGCAGACATAACTGAGACGTTTGCCATTCTTTCAGATCACTAAAGGGTTACACGAGTAGCATCCAAGTCAGTTAGTATATCTACTGAAACGATCTGTCCAACACATTGTCGTTCACACCGAAGTGGGCCCGACTCGCAAAAGGACAGAGGAGGAGGAGGAGGAGACTGTTCGTTCCCGGGCAATAGAACACGTTCGTTCGGACCCTCAGGACGCACCCGGCTATGCAGGTGCCGCGCTGCGTGTGCTGCTGGAACTTGGTGCGGACAGCTGACTGTGAGATACACTCCTCGAACCTCCGCTCGAACTCCTGGAACTCGAAGTAGCGGCTCTGGAACCCGTCCGCCGTCACTGCGGACACAGATCAGCGTCACTGGTGGCTGATCGACACATCATACATCATATACATGTATCACAGTATCTGTGCGCCACGGCGACATGTGGCATAAAGTGAAAATAACGACAAATGTACAAGCGGCTCAGGACTCTTTTAAATGCCCGTCGCGAAACTGCACAGATAAAATATGTAAACTTTTTTTTCGCGAAACCTTAAAATTCGTGAACCGAAGGTGCGCAGGCTTTTGCCAAATGATAAATAATGCAATTTAAGTCATATGCACGCTGCCACCAAACACAACATGAATACTGAAGGTGTCGTCACAAACTACGCGTTTCTGCTGACATTTCTCCACGGGGAACCGCTCTCAGCACTGTGACACGACATTTCTGGATACCACTGAATACCATTGGATACCCCTGGATACCCCTGGATACCCCTGGATACCCCTGGATACCACTGGATACCACTGGATACTACTGTATACCACTGGATACCACTGGATATCACTGGATACCACTGGATACCACTGAATATCACTAGATACCACTAGATACCACTGGATACTACTGTATACCACTGGATAATAATGTATACCACTGGATACCACTGGATACCACTGGATACCACTGGATACCACTGGATACCACTGGAAACCACTGTATACCACTGGATACCACTGTATACCACTGGATACCACTGGTCACCACTGAATACTACTGGATACCACTAGATACCACTGGATACCACTGGATACCACTGGATACCACTGTATACCACTGTATACCACTGTATACCACTGTATACCACTGTATACCACTGTATACCACTGGATGCTACTGGATATTACTGGATACCACTGTATACCACTGGATACTACTGGATATCACTGGATATCACTGGATACCACTGTATACCACTGTATACCACTGGATACCACTGGATAACACTGTATACCACTGGATACTACTGGATACCACTGGATACCACTGGATACCACTGTATACCACTGTATACCACTGGATTCTACTGGATACCACTGGATACCACTATATACCACTGAATATTACTGTATACCACTGGATACCACTGGGTACTAATTGATACTACTGGATACCACTGTATACCACTGTATACCACTGTATACTACTGGATACCACTGGATACCACTGAATACAACTGAATGCTAATGTATACCACTGGATACTAATGGATGCCACTGGATACCACTGGTTACTAGCTACTGGATACCACTCCAGCAGCGTCCCAGCTGACAGCATCCCTGCCTACTCACTGGGCCGGGGCGGCTGTGGCTCCTGCGCCTCCCACAGTCGCTGCTGGAGACACTCCCGGGCGGACACGAAGAACACCCGCTGCTCGGCCTCTGCCCGGGACGTCACAGACAGCTCGTCAGCCAGGAAGGCCACCGTGCGCTCCAGGTGCTGCTGCCGTACCTGTGACCGGAGGGAGGGGAGGGTCAGAGATAGGTCACAGGTCACAGACAGCTCGTACCCAGGAGGCTAACCGTCCGCTCCAGGTGCTGCTCGTCGTACCTGTGCCGGAGGAGGGGAGGGTCCAGAAATAGTAAGGTCACAGACAGTCGTCAGCCCAGGAAGGCTACCGTCGTCAGGTGGCTGCTGTCATACCTGTGACCGGGAGGGAGGGGGTTCAGAGATAGGTCCAGGTCACAGACCAGCCGTCAGCCGAGGAAGGCTACGTCCGCCTCCAGTGCTGGCGTCGTCTGACCGGAGGTTGAGGGGAGGGGTCAGAGATAGGTCACTAGGTCCGAAGCTGTCAGCCCAGGAAGGCTACCGTCCGGCTCCAGGTGCTTGCTGTGTACCTGTGAGGAGGGAGGGGAGGGGTCAGAGATAGGTCAGCGGAGGGTCACTGGTGGACACAGGTCATGACCGTTCAGCTGTAGTGCTGGCACATCTGCGGGGAGACTGGGTGAGTGGAGGTCCACAGGACACGGGTGGCTAGGCTGTCAATCACGGTCGGATCGAGTTGCGGTCGAGAAACATCGGGTCAAAACCAAAGGGGCGTGAACATCACAGGTCATGTAGCGGTCACGTCACGAACCGGGCTCTTAGAACAGATCTGGTCAGGTAGGTCAGGTAGGTCAGGTAGGTCAGGTAGGTCAGGTAGGTCAGGTAGGTCAGGTAGGTCAGGTGGGTCACGTCGTGTCAGGTCAGGTAAGATGAAGACAGATCAGGTCGGGTCAGGTGGCAAGGATCAGCTCCGGCCAGGGTCCGATCATGGCTGACTGACCTCTGACGTCACATGACCAACAGCGGAGACGACATACCGATGTGTCGTGTTTGGGTGCACACGTGTCATATGATGCACCCCGTGTGGTGTGGCAATAGGCAGTCAACAAGGCATACATGAATGTCAAAGATACATGAAAAGCAACACCTATCCTACCTACCCAGCGCTATTAAGCGAGTGAAAGGAAGGCCTTATATTAATCTAATAATTCATGTTTTTCAACTTATTTTAAACTAAAAAACGAATAAATCCCGACGTTTCGACATTTAATTGCGGAACGTCGGTAATTATTCGTTTTTTACTTAAAATACGTTAAAAACATGAAATTATTATATTAATATAAGGCCTTCCTTGTATCGATTAACATTTGTCACATAAATATTCTACCCAGCGCTGCTTTGGCAGAATGCCCGCACGTGCAACAAGTCATGTTGCATAAATAATCTGAAATCAACATGAGCACGGCGTCATATTTCGACAGCCTGGGAGCACTACTCCGCCGCGGCGTCACATTTGTCACAGCTCCGCCGCGGCGTCACATTTGTCACAGCTCCGCTGGGGCGCGTCTGATGGCAAAGCAGCCGGCGCAGTGGGCAGCAGACATGCGACAGCGCGCTGGCAAAAGACGAACATTCGCCAGTCGACGTGGCTCTAAGGCAATTGCGGCGGCGGAGGGCACCGCAATCGAGGCGGCGGCGGCGGAGGGGCGGCGGAGGTAAAACGGGGACGTTGTAGCCAAATTAGCCATCATGTTCTGGTCAGTTAAGCATCGGTTCACCTTCGGTCACGTAGGGGAGATGTATAATAGTTTTCATCATGTCGGTAATTTCAGCTGAACGGGTCAACCGTAAACTTCTGGGATGAGAACTGATGCCGTTCACTGGACAGTGAACAGTGACGGAGTGAACAGTGACGGGGTGTGATCTACAACTGCGAGTGATAACATCCCACGATTGCAAACTAAACATTATTATAAAGTTAACATGGCACTGCTTATACAAATGTTCAATCCATACCAACATAACACACACAAGGCTGTACGTTGGGAAATTATATGTGATTTCGGGCGTTTCTCGGTGGGCTCGGCGGTGAAACTGAACGGTCACGAGAGGTCACACTCGGGCAGCCGGGACACGAGAGGGCCACGCGAAATGACCACACTGGGAGGGGGTGGAACGAGGTCAACCAGTCCCCCTCACACATACACCCCTGAACAGCCACACCCAGCGGGCGTGAACCCCTTCTCAGTCACACCCAGGACGTGCATGCACGCAGCCCTCAACAGTCACGCCGAGAGGGGGAGGGGGAGGGGACACAATTTGAATACGAATCCGATTTCAGAGAATAAATCGTCAGGCAAACCATCTGCCCTTTTTGGAGGGTTACTCTCCACAAACTTATAAAAAATCATAGCGTTTCTCAAAGAATGTCTTGTCTATTCCAAATCATAAATAGAGTACCTCCTGGCAAAACATAAATATAATGGAAGTTTCTTAACTTACTGGAAATATGACTAAAAGGCGTGTCTTTAACCATCGCCGGAGTATGGGGGAGGGTGGATGCCACCCCTTAAAGGCTAAATACGCGTGTCACGAACACGTGACCTTGTTCAGTGGAGCCTGAAACAGTTGGTAAGCTTTGAACAATTTGCGCCCGAGGCGTGTCCGCTGCTGAAGGCAGGAAGAGAGGGGGGCCACAGCCTTGTGAAACGGTTCAGACCAGTATTATGTGGCCGGCAGAGACTTCACAGCAGTCACAACATTGTCAAGCTACCAAGCTAGAACAACATGAGGACACTGGTAAGTTACAGAGGCGCCAATTCGCCATTCTATATAAAGCATACGCCTCAATTTCGTGGGAATTCAGCCTCCTTGCATACGATAAAAAAGCAGAAATACTTTGGGAACTGCCCAGGGCTATTGGTCTTGGGTATTAATCATTCAGAAGGGCAACGTTTTCTGTGCTGACGAATATGAGGTCAACAAAGCTCAAGACAAAATCAAGAAAATAACTGATCGTGTATTTTTGCAATATGTAGCGTAACAGCCTTTCAAATGAATAGGATATTTTATTTACTACATTATTGTTCTTGTTTCAGGTTATTTTGACGGCCATATGCGCCGTATTGGCCTTGGCTAGCGCCGGGCACGGCGGTGGATATGGTGGTGGACACGGCGGTGGACACGGCGGTGGATACGGCAAGGGAGGTGGTGGACACGGAGGCGGATATGGCGGAGGATATGGCAAGGGAGGCGGTGGTCACGGCGGTGGATATGGCAAGGGAGGCGGTGGATACGGCGGCGGACACGGCGGTGGATATGGCAAGGGCGGTGGTGGACACGGCGGTGGTTATGGCGGTGGATATGGTAAGGGAGGTGGCGGTCACGGCGGTGGATATGGCAAGGGAGGAGGTGGACACGGAGGCGGTTATGGCGGTGGATATGGCAAGGGAGGCGGCGGACACGGCAGTGGATACGGCGGTGGACATGGCGGTGGATATGGCAGCGGACACGGCGGTGGATATAGCGGTGGATATGGCGGTGGATACGGCAAAGGAGGCGGCGGATACGGAGGTGGATATGGTAAGGGAGGGGGTGGATATACTAAATTTATGCCTGTAGTTTTGAGATGTGGATGAAGAGCTCTTACATCGAAGTGGACCGTCTAACACCACTTCATATGAAAACGAATACTCAACACAAAGAACCCATTCGAATATGCTCTCCGTTTTGCGTACATATTTCCCCAACTGTTATGACGTATTTATTGCAAATGTGTATAAAATAAAGGATGTTCATCTAATAACAATAGAATGCTTGAGTATTTAATATTTTAAGAAAGACAGCCTGGAGTAAAAAATATAGCACAAAAACTGTGATATAATACAACTTCAGGATTCATTTTAAGAGGAAGTCAAGAGGCACAACTATTGAGGATAGGACTACTGACAAAAGATTAGGAAAAACACCCAAAATCGCATGTTGACAGAAGAATAGATAAGCAAATCAAATAGCCTGCGCGGCTTTCTGTTGGCCTTAATTCAGATCGATATCGATATCAGCAAGCAGAAGGAATGAAATAAGTACCACTGTTTGGTGGCAGTGGGTGCAAAAACAACAACAATGACTGCAGCACTGTAAGCAACGCTATAATATAACCTGAGTGTTTTCGGGTAAGAGGGTCCCTGAACACGTCGAATGCGTCCCTATCCAGCACAGAGGGGCCCTGAGCAGGTCGGAGGGCCTCTGAGTATGTTCGGCAGGGCGACAAAGCAGAACAGCGCAGTCCCTTGCCAGTCTACAAGGCTCCTTAGCAGGCTGGAGGGCCTTGGGCAGACCAGAGGGGCCCTTGAAAGGTGTTGAAAGGGCCTTTTTTCAGGTCAGAGGGGCCTTGATCAGACCGGAAAGGGGCCGATAGATCAAAAGGGGCCCCTGAACCACGTCGAATGGACCTTGCGAGCACGAGGAAGCCCCTTGGGCAGGTTCGGAGGTCGCCTGTCGGTAAGGTGACAAGGTGTCGGTAAGGTGACAGAAAGCAGCAAGCACAGTCCCTTGCAGATTGGAAGGGCCTCTTAGAATGCTGGCGAGCACCCTGGACAGACCAGAGGGGCCCTGGAAAGTTTAAGTTGCCCCTGTACAGATCGAAGGGGTCCTTGAGGCCTGATTCAGTTTCTTAGCGCTGGGAGGGTAAGAAGGACCCTGACATGCCATAACTGGCCCCTGGTCCAGCACGGAGGGGCCCCAGGCAGTGTCAAGAGGGCCCCTTGAGCATGTTGACAGGGCGACAAAGCAGCCAGCGCAGTCCGACCAGAAGAGTCGCTGAGTAGATCAGAGGGGCTCCTGGGCAAGTCAGAGAGGCCCCTGGCTAAACCGAAAGGGTCCCTGTGCAGGTCGGAAGGGCCCTTGAACATGACGGATGATCTCCTAGCCAAACTGGAGGGGCCCCTGGGTAGGCTGGCGGGCCCCTGAGCATGACAACAGGGCGACAAAGCAGCCAGTGCGCAAAGTGCTGTCCCTGACCAGGTCCAAAGGACCTCTGAATTGGCCGAATGGCCCCTCCCTTGACACATACGAGAGACTTCTTGGAAGGTCAGAGTTCCCTGGTCAGAACGGAAAGGCCCAAAGCAACGTAGAAGATTAAATAGGGAGGACTTACATTTCAAATACAAATATCAGAAATCGGAAGCTTTCCGGTATATCTGAAACACCCTTCGTCAGCAATTATGAGGCATTTGGTAACACGCGAAAACTCATATTTAAATATTTGTTTTGTGGAGTAAAACCTCTTTGTATCTAGGTAATATGTATATAACCCACTCCAATTATGTCTTTTTGTGGATCCAAGATGAGTTCCTGAACACAAATAGGTCGGAAGGGCCGTTGACAAGTTGGAAGGGCACTAAACAATATAAAGGGCCCTGGGCATTTTACAGAAGAATGGCAGCTGTTAAGGAAATAAACATCGAAATTTCGGCCACTCCGTTAGCCGCCAAATTTACCTAAACATGTTTTACTGTGATGCAAGCTGGCGTGACGACGAGTCATTTGTGGCTCTTTGCGATTAAATTGGATGGTAAACGAAAACAACGAGAGGATATAACGACTTAAAAACGTCGTATTCGTCTCCGTGACCTTGACCTTGGACACCCGGATGCAAATTTATTGCTTGTGACGCAAGCTGGCGTTATGTCGAGTCATTTGAGAGTTGAGACACTTTCAGAGCAAATTCGACAGTACGAAAAAAATGAAGGACCTCTTTGAAAGCAATTAGGGCCCTTTCGAGAGCCATTTGGGCCCTTTTCCGGCCGCGGATCCCCCCTGAGCGAAATCCTGGCTACGCCACTGCTTTAGTGACATTACTACACATGACTTTGACGCAAATATCAGCTAGAGGCAAGACGTAAGAAAACCATTTATAAGCAAAATTCAAATCAAAAGACGTAAAGATAGCAAATGACAAGGGGTACAAATAAAGCAATCTCAGATTTGTGTTTTTTTATTTTGACCACCAAAATAAAAAAAGACGATTTTTTTAAATGTCTCAAATCAAATTTTTTTTTAATATATTTCCAAAAACTGAAGATATGTAAGAAAACACAGATGTTCAATGCCCACACCAAATTTTAAAGCAATATCTGTATTTTTGAATATCTGATTGTTCCCGAAGTATGAGTCCCACATGACGTCATTTTTTTAAGTACGTTTTTTAACAGATACAGAAAAAATGGCACCACTGTATTTCTTAGACAAAACTCGCTATGAAACATGCATTTTGTATTTATATTTACCCATTTCAAATTTTGACCTTTTTTGACCTGACATTGACCATATAACGGGTCAGGTGTGCAAATGGCTGCTACAGCCGAATTGTATGCGTAAGAAAACCCATGAAACATGTGTCGCATGACCTCTTGCCAATAGTGACCTGATTTGACCTGACCTTGACTTTGCTTACAAATTTCACTTTTCTTATACGGGGGAGATGCATCGTACTTCTGAGAGCACCTTGTGCGATAATGGTAAATCTGAGGCTTTGGACGGAAAGTAAGGCCCAAGAACTCAATACTCCTACATTTGACCTTTGGCCTGACTGTGACCTGACAACATGCGACTTATATGGAAAATTTCGTGTGGCGCTTCAGAGTGGAATCATTGAGAGCTTTCGATAGCCGTCTTGCGCGTCTTCGCTGCGAATTATTGGTTTCGGGGAAGATAACGAGGGCGAATAACGCCCCGCCCCCAGCCAATGGCGGTTCGTCTGAGACCCCCAGCCAATGCCGGGTTAAGCTTCCCGGTTCGAAAGTAAGCGCTTAAAGAAGCACAAGCGCTTTGGGTGTTCTGCAAACACCAGAACGCCAGCACAATATGTTTTGGGGAGTTTTTCTGGGAGTTGGGATAAGGGAGCCGGTAGCTCCGTGGTATGTCTTCGGACTTCCACGGAGCAGGCCCCGGTTAGATTCGCCGGTGGTGCCGGTTCCGGGGTGAAGCCGGACCGGATCAATCCCTAAGGCTCAGAGAGGAAGGGAATCCCAGGGGTTGTCAACCCCAGGCCCCTCCTCTCCCCGGCACCATAGTCCTCCGGAACATTTAGCGTAAAGCTGACCCCCGATAAAAAGTTGGGGATCAGTCAAATACTGGCTTTGAGCTTTAATAAGAAAGAAGATAGCATGCATACTAAGGGACACAGTACGGATGGATAAATTGTAGCAGCTAGCGTTGAAATCAGCTCCCCATCAAACACTCTTGGCATACAAAAGAGAAATTAGTTTTCTTCGCATCAATGTTCAAATGCCAATGCAAGTTAGTATATAATAGTGTATTTCATTGACATTGAATTGCGAATAAAACTATCTTGGTCTGATAACAATTAGAGAGACCGGATTAATAAGAAACATGCTTTTAAACCACTTGGGCCAGACAGTGTAAAACAAGCTAAATACGTGTAAAACAAGCTAAATACGGCGTGGCAGCGACCACGTGACCTTGTCAGTGGAGCCACAAAACAGTTTGGTCAGGACTTTTGGTACAATTTGCGCCCGGAGCGTGTCCGCTGCTGAAAAGCAGAGTGAGGAGAGGGCCCACAGCCTTGTGAAACGGTTCAGACGCAGTATATATGTGGCCGGCGAGCACTTCACAGCAGTCACACATTGTCAAGCTACCGAGCTAGAACAACATGAGGACACTGGTAAGTTAAAAAGGCGCCAATTCACTAGTCTATAATTACTATAGACTGGTGTTCAGAGTCCTTACTATAATCACCAGTCTATAATTACTCCTCAATCTCGTTGGAGTTCAGAGTCCTTACATACGATTAAAACAAGCAGAAATACTTTGGGAGCTGCCCAGGGCTATTGGTCTTGGGTATTATTCATTCAGAAGCAACATTTTCGGTGCTGACGAATATAACGTCAACAAAGCTCAAGACAAAATCAAGAGAACAACTGACCGTGTATTTTTGCAACATGAAGCGTAACATCTTTTCCAATAAATATGACATTTGATTCACTGCAACATTGTTCTTGTTTCAGGTTATTCTGACGGCCATATGCGCCGTATTGGCCTTGGCTAGCGCCGGGCACGGCGGTGGATATGGTGGTGGACCACGGCGGTGGGTACGGCGGTGACACGGCGGTGGATTATGGCGGAGGATATTGGCAAGCGGAGGCGGTGACACGGAGGCGGATACGCGGCGGACAACGGCGGTGGATATGGCTAAGGGAAGGCGGTTGGTGCACGGCGGTGGATACGGCGGTGGCCTATGCGGTGGGATATGGCGCGGACACGGCGGTGGATATGGCAAGGGAAGGTGGTGGACACGGAGGCGGATACGGCGGAGGATAGGCAAGGGAGGTGGTGTCACGGCGGTGATACAGCAAGCGGACAGCGGCGGTGGATATGGCGGGTGGATACGGAAAGGAGGCGGCGGATACGGAGGTGGATATGGTAAGGGAGGCGGTGGATATCACTAAAAATATTGCCGTAGTTTAAGATGTGATGAAGAGCTCCTTATCGAAGTGGACCGTCTACACCACACCAATATGAAACGAATACTCAACAAGAACCACATTCGGAAATGCTCTCCGTTTTGCGTACATATTTCCCAACTGTTATGACTATTTATTGCAATGTGTATAAATAAAAGTGATGTTCATCATAATAAACAAAGAATGCTTGAGATTAATATTTTAAGACTGACAGCCTGGAGTAAAACAATCCAACACAAAACTGTGATATCAATAAACTTCAGCTTTCATTAAGAGGAAATCAAGAGGCACAACTATTGAGGATAGTACTATTGAAAAAAAGATTGTTTATTGTTTATTATTTACTAGCTCAGGTACCCGACGTTGTCCGGGAAATGCACGGGGCCACAGCTCTTGCCTGCCTAGGAAATTTTAGTTCCTGGACTTAGTTTATTTTCACCACTCACCACCAGTTCCTGAAAGCGAGCTATATCATGCAAGGCAAGC
>VOPJ01014851.1:0-36309 GCA_014673585.1 Semibalanus balanoides | reverse complement strand
ACTGAAACACCCTTCGTCAGCAATTATGAGGCATTTGGTAACACGCGAAAACTCATATTTAAATATTTGTTTTGTGGAGTAAAACCTCTTTGTATCTAGGTAATATGTATATAACCCACTCCAATTATGTCTTTTTGTGGATCCAAGATGAGTTCCTGAACACGAATAGGTCGGAAGGGCGTTGACAAGTTTGGAAGGGCACCTAAACAATATAAAGGGCCCCTGGGCATTTTAACAGAAGAATGCAGCTGTTAAGGAAATAAACATCGAAAATTTCGCGCCACTCCGTAGCGCAATTTACCTACAACAATGTTTTACTGTGATGCAAGCTGGCGTGACGACGAGTCATTTGTGGCTCTTTGCGATTAAATTGGATGGTAAACGAAAACAACGAGAGGATATAACGACTTAAAAACGTCGTATTCGTCTCCGTGACCTTGACCTTGGACACCCGGATGCAAATTTATTGCTTGTGACGCAAGCTGGCGTTATGTCGAGTCATTTGAGAGTTGAGACACTTTCAGAGCAAATTCGACAGTACGAAAAAAATGAAGGACCTCTTTGAAAGCAATTAGGGCCCTTTCGAGAGCCATTTGGGCCCTTTTCCGGCCGCGGATCCCCCTGAGGCGAAATCCTGGCTACGCAACTGCTTTAGTGAATTACTACACATGACTTTGACGCAAATATCAGCTAGACAACAAGACGTACAAAAACCATTTATTAAGCAAAATTCAATCAAAAGACGTCAAAGATAGCAAATGACAAGGGGTACAAAAAAGCAATCTCAGATTTGTGTTTTTTTATTTTGACCACCAAAATAAAAAAGACGATTTTTTAAATGTCCTCAAAATCAATTTTTTTTAATATTTTCAAAAAACCTGAAGATATGTAAGAAAACACAGATGTTCAATGCCCACACCAAATTTTAAAGCAATATCTGATTTTTGCATATCTGATTTGTTCCGAAGTATGAGTCCCAAATGAGTTCATTTTTTTTTAAGTACGTTTTTTTAACAGATACAGAAAAATGGCACACTGTTAATTTCTAGACAAAACTCGCTATGAAACATGCATTTTTGTATTTATATTACCCATTTCAAAATTTTGACCTTTTTTGACTTAAATACAGACCTTGACCATATTAACGGGTCAGGTGTTTGAAAATGGCTGCTACAGCGAATTGTATGCGTAAGAACCCATGAAACATGTGTGCACTGACTCTTGTCCTAGTGACCTGCTTGACCTGACCTTGACTTTGCTTACAATTTCACTTTTGCTTATACGGGAGATGCATCGTACTTCTGAGAGCACCTTGTGCGATAATGGTCAAAATCTGAGGCTTTGGACGGAAAGTATGGCTCAAGAACTCAAATATCCTACATTTGACCTTTGGCCTGACTGTGACCTGACATGCGACCTTATATGGAAAATTTCGTGTGCGCTTCAGAGTGGAATCATTGAGAGCTTTCGATAGCCGTCTTGCGCGTCTCGCTGCGATTATTGGTTCGGAAGATAACGAGGGGGCGAATAACGCCCCGCCCCCCAGCCAATGGCGTTCGGCTGAGACCCCAGCCAATGCCGGGTTAAGCTTACGGTTCGAAAGTAAGCGCTAAGAACGACAAGCGCTTTGTGTCTGCAAACCACCAGACCCAGCACAATTTTTTTGGGAGTTTTTCTGGGAGTTGGGATAGGGGAGCCGGTAGCTCCGTGGTATGTCTTCGGACTTCCACGGAGCAGGCCCCGGGTTCGATTCCCGGTGGTGCCGGTTCCGGGGTGAGCCGACCGGATCAAATCCCTAGGCTCAGAGAGGAGGGAATCCCCAGGGGGTGTCAACCCCAGGCCCCTCCCTCCTTCCCCGGCACCATAGTCTCCGGGAAACATAGCGTAAAGCTGACCCCGATAAAAAAGTTGGGATCAGTCAAATACTGGCTTGAGCTTTATATAAGAAAGAAGATAGATGCAAACTAAGGGACACAGTACGCATGGATAAATTTTACAGCATAGCCGTTGAAATACAGCTCCCCATCAAACACTCTTGGCATACAAAAGAGAAATTAGTTTTATTGAATCAATGTCATGCAATGCAAGTCGTAATATATAGTTATTTTCCATTGACATTGAATTCGCGAAATAAAACTATCTGTCTGATACATTACGAGAGACGGGATTAAAGACTGCTTTAAACACTTGGGCCAGAAGGTTGTAAAAAAGCTAAATACGTGTAAAACAAGCTAAATAACGCGTGGCACGACCACGTGACCTTGTTCAGTGGAGCACAAAACAGTTGGTCAGCTTTGGACAATTTGCGCCCGAAGCGTGTCCGCTGCTGAAAGCAGAAGTGAGAGAGGGCCACAGCCTTGTGAAACGGTTCAGACCAGTATATATGTGGCCGGCGAGCACTTCACAGCAGTCACACATTGTCAAGCTACCGAGCTAGAACAACATGAGGACACTGGTAAGTTAAAAAGGCGCCAATTCACTAGTCTATAATTACTATAGACTGGTGTTCAGAGTCCTTACTATAATCACCAGTCTATAATTACTCCTCAATCTCGTTGGAGTTCAGAGTCCTTACATACGATTAAAACAAGCAGAAATACTTTGGGAGCTCCCAGGGTATTGTCTTGGTCATTATTCATTAGAACAACATTTTCGTGCTGACGAATATAACGTCAACAAAGCTCAAGACAAAATCAAGAGAACAACTGACCGTGTATTTTTGCAACATGAAGCGTAACATCTTTTCCAATAAATATGACATTTGATTCACTGCAACATTGTTCTTGTTTCAGGTTATTCTGACGGCCATATGCGCCGTATTGGCCTTGGCTAGCGCCGGGCACGGCGGTGGATATGGTGGTGGACACGGCGGTGGGGTAAAGGCGGTGGACACGGCGGTGATATGGGCGGAGGATATGGCAAGGGAGGCGTGACACGGAGGCGGAATCGGCGGCGGACACGGGGTGGCATATGGCAAGGGAGGCGGTGGATACGGCGGTGGACATGGGGCGGTGGATATGGCAAGGGAGGCGGCGGACACGGCGGTGGATACGGCGGTGGATATGGCAAGGGCGGTGGTGGACACGGAGGCGGATACGGCGGAGGATATGGCAAGGGAAGGTGGTGGTCACGGCGGTGGATCACAGGCGGTGGATACGGCGGTGGACACGGCGGTGGATATGGCAAGGGAGGCGGCGGACACGGCGGTGGATACGGCGGTGGATAAGGCAAGGGCGGTGGTGGATACGGAGGTGGATATGGTAAGGGAGGCGGCGGATATCACTAAAAACATTGTTGTAGGTCAAGATGTGATGAAGAGCTCCTTATCGAAGTGGACCGTCTACACCACTCCAATTTGAAACGAATACTCAACAAGAACCACATTCGGAAATGCTCTCCGTTTTGCGTACATATTTCCCAACTGTTAATGACTATTTATTGCCAATGTGTATAAATACAAAGTGATGTTCATCATAATAAAACAAAGAATGCTTGAGATTAATATTTTAAGACCGACAGCCTTGAGTAAAACAATCCAACACAAAACTGTGATATCAATAAACTTCAGCTTTCATTAAGAGGAAATCAAGAGGCACAACTATTGAGGATAGGACTATTGAAAAAAAGATTGTTTATTGTTTATTATTTACTAGCTCAAAATATCCCGACGTTGTCAACAGGCAAATGCACGGGGCCACAGCTCTGCCTGCCTAGGAAATTTAGTTCCTGGACTTAGTTTATTTTCACCACTCACCACCAGTTCCTGAAAGCGAGCTATATCATGGCAAGGACAAGCGGTAATCCTTCAGCAACGCACTACCAAATTTACAGGGTTGGGTAACACTCCACAATCTCTAGGACTATTCCAGAAGTATCTAGATTTCCAAAAATTCGAGCATTGCTCATGATTTTAGAAACGCGCATGCTGAAGAAAGCAACTAATTTGGTAAAATACGCCAATTATCATAACGCTACCAAGAAACCGGCATGCCGAAGAAAACAATATACGCTTCATATCTAAATAGAGCATGCTGAAGACAGGGCAATGCGAAGAAAGCAAGAAAAAAGAGCAAGCTGAGAAAGCGTCATGACGAGAAAGCGAGAAAAAGAGCATGCGAAGAAAGCGCCTTGCCGAAAAAAGCAACTACTTCTCTGGTAAGAAATCAGAAACGGCAATGCGAAGAAAGCAATAATGGCAAAGTAAATGTCGTTGATAATGTAAGTTCTTCTTCTTCTGAGGTAAGAAACAAAAGAGCATGCTGAAGAAAGCGCCATGCCGAAGAAAGCAACATGCCGAAGAAAGCGAGAAAAAAGAGCGTTCTGAAGAAAGCGCCATGCCGAAGAAAGCAACTAATTCTGGTAAAAATAAGCCACTTATCGCTAACGCTACCAAGAAACCGGCATGCCGAATAATGACTACTGTGGGTTATCATTGCTTTGAGACTAATTCTGGTGAAAATAAGCCAATTATCACTAACGCTACCACACATTATGAGTTTTGCAGCACACATCATGGATGAGAAATACCCCATCCATGCACACATTATGAGTCAATCATTGCTTTGGGGCTAATACAGGTTAAGTATACGTTTTTCTTTTGAATTCGAGAGCGTTCTCAAATGAATAATGAACAACTAAGGTTACCTTCACGATCAGGGCCCAGGTAAGCCGTGAGGCAGCGAATGACATGACGTCACGGGCACGGTGCGGCCCTAGACACAAAACAAATAGCTGTTCCGAATTCAGCCTTGACATTGGTGGAATACGATCACGTGACCATGACGTCATAGGACAGATGTGAAATTTTGTTTGGGAAAGTATCATACTTGATTTCGACTGATATCGACATTAGTGGCGCATTGCCGGCAATGCTAAGAAACTGCCTCTAATAAACTGCAAATTTAGGCACTAAGAAACTGCAAAATTATCGGATAAGTCTTTCTATAAGGATATTGACATTTTGCAAAGCCATAAATGCACCGGACCTGCGAAAAGTAGGCGAGAATTCTGATCTGGCATGTTTTTTTGCGTAAGAGGTCTGTGTTAGCCGCCCATAGGTCACTGACATTAAGGAGCTTTTGCTTTATTTATAATATTATCAAAATATCGCCAACAGGCAAATCCCAGTGACAGGCGAAGTCAAAAGTTAAAACAATTAGGATTAGAAATTAAGATTAGGAAAAACATCCAAAATCGCTTCTTGACAAAAGCTCGTAAATCAATCAAAAAGCCTGCACAGCTTTCTGTTGGCCTAAATTTAGACCGATATCGATACCAGTAAGCAGAAGGAAAGTAATAAGTACCGCTGTTTGGTGGCAGTGGGTGCAAAAACAACAAAAATGACTGCATGCACTATAAGAACACTATAACATATTCTGCGGGCGGCCCAGAATATACGTTTAACCTGCGGGGGGGGGGCAGATTCGCGCACCCCCAGAGAATCTCGAGAAACCGCACGGCCGATTTTCGATGGACAAACACGATTCGAATTCGTCGTGCACGAATTTTCTTTTTGGATCCAAAATGCTTTTTTGGCTCTAAATGGGGGCCAGGGGGACAAAAATACGAAAATTTAGGTGTTTTTTTGAAAGGTCATTGTGGCCATGTGATGTCAACGATTTGCATGCAAAAAAACCTTTTTGAGTTCTAATGTCCTGTGTCTTCAATATGTGGAAAGCACAAGTACAAAACGAAAAATTCATAGGCGGCACTCAAGGGAATAAAAAATGGGGAGATTTTGATTGAAATATGTACTTTCCCTTAGTGTTTGGGACGTGGGAACGTCACATGTGGGCTTTGTTGCTGTTATTTGTTAAATGTAACAAATTTTGCATAGCAGATTCAGGTAAATAACGTGGGGGGCAACATGTACGGAACGCCTTTTATCATCTTGCTTATTTGAAGTTTTTGGGGCCCCTAAATTTGGGGAAACCGGGAGAAAAAATTTTTTTTTTTGCCTCCATTTTTGTAGCTGAGTGCGCCTTGCACCAATATGTTCATCATTATGTATGTGTAAAAGCATCGACTTAGTTTTCTGCCGCTTTTATTCACCGCAAACTACAAGGATTGCGCCGCACAGCCCGCATCGAAACGACCTCCCAAAAACATGACCCTGAGCCGCCTCTGCTGAGCGATTTTTTCAAAATTTTCACAGAACACGTGTCCATTCATTTTAGGAAAATCCCGAAAGTTTCAAACGATAGAGCGTAACGGTTCAGAAGCGGCGGGCGAAAAACTACCGGGGGGCAGAATCTGCCCCCGCAGGGAATAGGGATAATATAACCTGAGTGTTTTTGGGTCCAGCTCATCGTCCAAGATCAACTTGGCTTGAAAGATACATCGAAGACAGTCGTTGAGTCCCTTAATAACATAGCGTGCAGGTAACAGGCTAGCACGAAGTTAAATTATATGCTCCGTACAGGACTGATGCCGATACTCTAAAATGAGTAGAGTTCTTGGATATTGTTTGTTTGTTTATTGCAGTTTAACAGCACGATAACTGTAAGGATCAATTTGCGCTCATCTTGGGGTTCAGGACTGGGACGGTACACGTGGTTCTCCCTACATATCGCCTTGGTTCTCCCCTTGGTGCCCTCTGTCATTGCGGCTAAACGACGTCTTCCAGAGCTCTTCAAATTTAGTACGCTTGTGCAGCGGCCACCCATGCATGACCAACGAGCATTGAACAATTGCACGCGTTTTTTTGATCAGATCGAGATGCAGACATCCACGTGAGTGGGGTCCACTTCTTATGACACCCTGTCCCAATGCTGCTGAATCACACCACAGAGAGCCACAGAGTTTGGTATGATCGGTCATCAGACATCACCTCCAATTTTCGAACCTAAGTCAACACCCATAAAAGCGCTAGTTTGTCTCTAGATATCGAGCGGGTGGGAAGTGCCAGCGAGGTTTCTCCCTGTGTAGACATATTTATACTTGACCCGACCCGAGCTGACCGTCACGCTTTTCAGAAGCTTATTACTCCACAACCATTCAACCGAACATGTTTGTGTTTTTACCATTGTATAGGTTCATCAAATCAATTTTGATTTAGATATTACCAGTAAGACGCCTTAAACGGCGAAGGACGAGCGAGTCCGAATAAATCCCCGTCAATTTATCACCAACCCAACGGAGGTTCGTTTTGTGAAAGCATGCATTTGAAATTATCTTTCGCTGTGTGTTGTTTTTGCCGTCGAAATAGATCCGAACTGAATCGATACTTTTGAACTAAATTAGGTTTTGAGCGTTCTTTTACATTTGCAATTATAAGCATATGTTCGAAGGCAAAAAATTAATTTTGGGTGGGTATTAGAATTGGATTTGATTGCGCTTTACAGCTGCATCATTTTATCGTCTAGCACCTTTGGTTTTGAAGCTACGGCGGTGTATTGAAGGAAATGTTATATATCGTCAAAATCAAAATATTACAGGCAGTTTTACAGCGAAATACTACATTACAGCTCAATTTTGCATGCATTTTTAGAAGACGACATTGGTCTACAGATGGTTGTTTGTTTTCATGCTTCACGTCCATAGGTGTGAGCACTGATTTTAAATTGTGGAAGACGTCATAAACTATGAATTTGCCTTGTATAGCCCAGTAATTTGCACGTACATCGCGTCGCTGATCGACACATAGTGCTACGCCGGGCGGTGTTCTCTACGCATCTTGTTTTTGGACCCGTGTCTTTGCCGACTTTTGTTGCCGGAGATATAGGTCGGTATTGCAACGATGTTTTGTAGGTATTTTTTGTGGACGAACAGGGGTGCACGTGGCACGTGCTCAGTGGTGACCAGAGTTTTACCTGTCAACATTGCTATGGTGTGGTCCCAGCCTCACATCCAAATTTTAGCTTTATAGGTCAGCAGTTTCTCAGCTACAGCAGAATAATACTTTCTGACACCCTGACGCGGCACCGTGTCACGCGCCGTGATGCCCATTCACATGATAAAAAACATGTCAATAATCATAATGTCATTGCATGGGGCTATCATATGGCGAAGAATGCTTGTCAATCGAATGCGGGGTTCAAAAGATATAAGCTTCTGACCAGCGTCGCGGTCTGGCCGGGCCCGGCCTGGTCGGCCGCTTATACATATGTGATAAAAATCCGGTATTCAATGAGGACTCGCTCCGCGCTTCGTGCTCGCTCGTAATAAGCTTTTGGATACGGGTGGTACCACAGCGCATGGTACGCGCAAACGTGTAGAGCATGTCAAAACACTGATTTGGGATAAATATTGACGTTTTTCGGAAACTTATTGCTAACCGATCATATTAGGTTTCAAATATTGCATATGATCACTGAATCAACTTTTCTGTTAGTATGGTGCGCCCTGGTACAGAGACAGTATACAGCGCGTACAATTGAGGCATGTCAAACTATTTATTTTAGAGAAAGTGTCACGGTTTTCAAAAGCTTATTACTCCACAACCTTTCGCTTGATCATGATCAAGTTTTACCATTGCATAGCAGCCGAAGTTGCGCAACCACCACCTTAGTGGAGACAGGGTTGTGCGTCAACGCAAATTGCTCCTAAATCCGACAACGCAAATTTGCATAAATTTAATCAGGAATAATTGCATGCAAATTTCGGTATAACAATTACAGCCACATCAAGCGAGTACTCGCGAAGAAATAAGCCTCTGCAAGCCATACCTACAGACGGACTGCTCACACGTATATTTTCCCCTCTAGCTAACGACCTGCGTTTTTTTTTGTTTTTTTTGGGGGGGGGGACTAAAGCACAATGAGGCTATCAAGCTAGCTAACGACCTTCCGTCCATTCGGTAACAAGAAATCGTTAGGACGAGGACAGTTCAATGCAGCATCGGTAATTGTATGTTGATGAAATACCTTGCAACATGTTTCATTGATGAGATTAAAATTTAAGTCATTGCCTGCATCATTCAGATTCTGATATGATGTTATCTAACTGCTTTTTAAATTATAACATAACGGCAATCATTCAAATAAAACAATTGTATGCAAAACACTCTCTAGGAAACAATACACAGTTCTAGAAGCAATTTTTGCGTGCACTAAATAATGTAAATATCATTCAATATCGCTTTAAAAGGCTAATAAAATAACAGGAGAAAATAAAGCAACATAGAGGATAGATGTGAGGGTCAGTTTTTAGTTCACGTCCTTAACCCTATTAGTGGCAGGGAAAGTATTCTGCCCCCCCCCCCAAAAAAAAACTTTTCGCAGATATCTCCGGAACGGCGTACTTGTAACGTAGCTTTGCCCGGAAAACCATAAGTAGCTTAGCGTAATTCCGTAGCGTAGCGTAGGCCATCACTAGTTGACGCTATGACTGGAATAAGTGAAATCCGTTGAAGCATCATCCGTTGATTCGATGATGCTTCGTAGGCTTTAACATTAACGAAATGCCACTGGCCGTTTTCACGATGGATTATCTTGCACAAAATGTTTTAAAACATTTCACGCAAAATAATCCATCGTGAAAACGGCTACTATGTCGTTTGCAGTCCTTGTACTGCTAGACGTACAATTTCTGGTGATATTGCCTTTGACTTGGTGTTCTTTTGGTTTACACTGTAGCAGTCTCAAGTATTTGGTGCTTCTGTTGTATATCCTACTGCAGTCTCCACTACGTGGTGTTGCTACTGTGTGCGCTACTGCAGTCTCCAAGGTTTATTGTTGCCGTTGTGTGCATTACTGCTGTCTCCAAGGTTTGTTGTTACCGTTGTGTGCGCTACTGCAGTCTCCAAGGTTTGTTGATACCGTTGTGTGCATTACTGCTTGTTCAGGTTTTGTTGTTTACGTTGTGTGATATGTAGTCTCCAAGGTTTTGTTGATACGTTGTGTGCATTACTGCTGTCTCAAGGTTTGTTTGTTACGTTGTGTGCGCTACTGAGTTCCATGGTTTTTTGTTAACGTGTGTGCGCTACTGCCACGTCACCAAGGTTTTGTTGTTAAGGGACATGACCTTCCAAAAAAGTTCTCAACTGTACCGCCATTTTGTGGTGCAAAGATTGAGTAATTGGCTGGCTGAACACGATTATGACGTTTTTTTGTTTCTAAAAGGTTCATTTAATAAAAATACGTTCTAGTATTTGGGCTGTGAGTATAGAAGGAAATTTGGGGGAAATAGAGAAACCCTTCACCGCTGCATAGTATGACTAGTCTATGGCTTAATGTATGGCAAAATGTTGAACAGTCGATATCATCAACATTTAGTAAAGTGAGAACGTCGATCGGATCTGGTCATTCAAAATAAACTGGGAATGGGGATTTCCAGATGGTCAAAATCAAACTGCAAATTTCTTTGTGATTATCCTCGTGTTGTTTTAACTTATACTATGTATAATTTCAACTGCAGGCAGCCAAAAGGCTATCTCAACTCAAATATAATGTTAAAGTGTGGCAGTGTCCCTTTAACTGTTGTGTCGCTCTGAGTCTCCAAAGGTTTGTTTGATACCGTTGTTGTGCGTACTGCTGTCTCCAAGGTTTGTTGTTACCGTTGTGTGCGCTACTGCAGTCTCCAAGGTTTGTTGATACCGTTGTGTGCGCTACTGCAGTCTCCAAGGTTTGTTGTTACCGTTGTGTGCGCTACTGCAGTCTCCGGCATTATGTTGCTGTTGTGTTGTTACTGCAGTCTCTAGCATAGTGTTTTATTCTTTACAGGTCTGGCCCATTGGCAATGTTCTTCAATTTCTACTACGCAAAGATCAATGAAATGATTGAGTACAGGCCGTTCATCAAGTTAAACCAAGTTTCGATGCAAAATAGATAGTAATTACTTTGAAAACGAGGATTCAGGAAATTAATATACCGTAAAGGAATGACACCCAATACCCATGGCAGCAGCGCAACATTAACTTAGACCAGTACAGTTGGTAAGCAATTTGCATTGCCTTTAAAAATTCGAAGAACGGTAACTAGGCGTTCATTAAATTCACCACGATACCTAAATGACTCGCACAGTTTCCGACTTAACAAAGACATTGTACTGGGTATGGACATTTTCAAATTAATATATTAAATTCAGGACATTGTGAATGATAACATCCCACGAGTGTAAACACACATTATTAAAAAGCAAACATAGCACATCTAAAACAACTGTTCAATCCATACCAACAAAACACACACAATGCTTTACGTTTGAAAATAATGTGTGATTTTCGGGCGTTTCTCGGCGTTGCCAAGTGGAATAAAATGTGAATTTCGGGCGTTTCTCGGCGTGGCCATGTGGGCTCGGCAGTGAAACTGAACGGTCACGAGAAGTCACACTCGGGCAGCCGGGACACGAGAGGGCAACGCAACATGATCGCACTGTGAGGGGGCGGCACGAGGTCAACCAGTCCCCCTCACACATACACCCCTGAACAGACACACCCAGCGGGGGTGTACCCCTTCTCAGTCACACCCAGGACATGCACGCACGCACCCTGAACAGTCACGCCAAGTGGGGGCGGGGGACATGATTAAAATACGCATCCGATTTCAGAGAATAAATCGTCAGACAAACCATCTGCCATTTTTGGAGGGTTACTCTTCACAAACTTACAAAACAATCATAGTGTTGCTCAAAGAATGTATTGCCTATTCCAAATTCTAAATAAAAGTACCTCCTGGCAAAACATAAAAATATTGGAGGTGTCTTATGCTTACTGGAGATGTAACTGAAAGGCGTGTCTTTAAGCTTACGGTTCGAAAGTAAGCGCTAATAACGAGAAGCACTTTGTGTTTGCAAACCGCCAGACCCCACACAAACTTTCTGGGGGTTGAGATCAGCCAAATACTTTTTTTTTAGAAAGAAGATAGATGCAAACTAAGGGGACACAGTAAGCCTTGATGTCAATGCAATGCAAGTTCCTAATACATAGCCATTTCATTAATATTGATTGCGAGTAAAACTATCCTGTCTGATACATCACAAGAGACGGAGTCTACAACGAACTACAAGACCACTTGGGCCAGACAGGTGTAAAAAAGCTAAATACGCGTGGCACGACCACGTGACCTTGTTCAGTGGAGCACAAAAAAGGAGGTCAGCTTTGGACAATTTGCGCCCGAGGCGTGTCCCCTGCTGACGGCAAGAGAGATTGCCACAGCCTTGTGAAACGGTTAGACCAGTAATATATGTGGCCGGCGAGTACTCACAGCAGTCACACATTGTCAAGCTACCGAGCTAGAACAACATGAGGACACTGGTAAGTTACAAAGGCGCCAATTCGCCAGTCTATAAAGCTAACGTCCGTTGTTGTCTTTGGAATTACGATGTCTTTGGAATTCAGCCTCCTTATATACGATTAAAACAAGCAGAAATACTTTTGGAACTGCCCCGGGCTATTGGTCTTGGGTATTAATCATAGAAGCAACATTTTCGGTGCTGACAAATAAAAGGTCAACAAAGCTGAAGACAAAATCAAGAGAAAAAATGATCGTGTATTTTTGAATTCGTGCAGCGTAACATCTTTTCCAAAGAAAACTATATTTTATTTACTGCAATATTGTGCTTGTTTCAGGTGATTTTGACGGCCATATGCGCCGTATTGGCCTTGNGGCTGCTTCTGTTCTCCGTTACTCCGTTACTACCGTAACAATTTTTTTCAGTAGCGGAGTAATTACTTTTAAAAACAGGTAACGGACTTAGTAGCTTCTGTTACTTTATAATTAAGTCGGTTCGGGGATGTCAATTTATGAAAATAATTGGTGGGCCCAAAGCTAACTTTATAGATTATAATTTCATTCCTACCATGCAACACCATAGGCCTAATGTTAACAATTTGAAGTCATTGGAGGGGGGGGGGGGGGGCTCTCCCAAAAGTATATAAATCGACACCCGTGAGCTGGTTTCTCCGTTACTCCCTTAATTCTGTGTTGAAATAATGGGTCGGTGTGAAAATGTTGGACCATACCAATAATTGGGACAAATGGAAGTAGTATATAAAATCGATATCTTACCAAACGAATATCATATTAGGTCATCTTAGGTCGGTGACCTCGGATGACCTGTATAAGAACAGGACCTCAGTGGAATATATTATTATGCAAAATGGATTCCAAATTTGAAATCAGTGAAACCAAATGCCTCAGAAACTGACAAAGACCAAAAACGTTATCTCAGATCATCAGAGGTCAGTGATTTTGGTTGACCTCTGAAATGGTCAACCGAGGTCAGGATTTCAGTGGAGATCATAAAAGTCACCTATGAACACATGTTCATATGTTGTTCCTGAAAAACACACAGTCAGAAATGTACAAGTTACAAGCATCGATACAACGTGACGCAGTTGCGTCTGACACGACCATGAGAAACATTGAAATTTTTCAGAGTGCGGGTCAAATTTAAAAAAAAAAATGTAGGAGAGAGTGCCCACCAGCAAACATGGTGCCTACAGTGAACCCCTCCAGCCTTTACTAGTAATGTGATACTTTCATCGATGTCGGTGGTGGTAGCTAACACTAAGCGATGATGTTTAAAGTTATTAACAGCAATAGCTGCTCTCATTTGATTCGGTTAGGATACAAACTGTTAATTGTTGCGTTTGCCTTTTGATTTTCGATTAGTGTTTTTTGCTTTCCAGAAACGTTTTATTTTAATACAATTTAATTAATTGAATTATATTTTAAACGGCTATTCGTTTATCCATCGTGAAAACGGCTAATTGTATATTTAGTGAAATTGACTTTAGTAACCACCTTATGCGATGTCCATTGGATGATGTGAATGTCAAAGTCTGCTGCAGCCATTTAATTTGTCCCCCTCAAATTTGAGTTTGAACAATTTGTTGAATGCCCCCGACCAGTCGAACAAGTGTGGCCGCCCCACCAGTGAACACCTTGTTCACTGATGGATGCTTCCTTCCGGAAACGATCTAAAATTTTGACTGTTGAATGCAGGAGATATCATTAATTAGGCGTGCATCTAACCTCACAAAAGGCCTCCGCGGCCGGACCAAGAGAAATCCTCACTTCTAGAGGACCCTCTCTCGTCCCCCTTATAGCATTCAATGATGATGCCTTTGGTGGCTGTGCCGAAAACGATTCGAAATAAAATCAATTTTCCAGAATAGTGTTCATTTTAGGTTACTAGGTCAACGTCACTTTACGTAACTGAACGTCATCATAATTATTGACGGTGTGAAGACATTTGGTAGATACACGTTTCTTAGAACTTATCATATATTTGTGTAGAAATGGTTTTTTGTCTATTGTCGCAGTGTCACAGACATAGTTCAAGTGCAAGTAACTTAAGAATTGCAACAAGCACCAAGTGAGCCATCAGAAGCGCTAAGCCCCACCGCGCCCACTATTATATGGTTGGAGGTCCCCTATTCCACTGCGTTGGAGTCCCCCCTTGTCGCTAGGGGCACCAGTTCCCCTCGTTTCACGACTGGAAAAGGCATACCCTATAGCCCCACCACACGTGACAGTTAGGCTCAAGAAATTGAATTTGCTTATACTCAAATTTTCTACATGTTTTTGAATTAACCATTTGACCTTATGGCTATTTATTAGCATTATAGTCAAGCAATTTTCGCCTATTACACAAGTTTCCCAGCCTTCCCAGGACCAAAACCCACAAAGCCACTAGACGGAATTTTTTCCAAAAGGGTGCTTTCCCTAGGTGGGCACTGCCCCCCTACTGAACTTTTTCATCGCAATCGGTTGATTAACACAAAAGTCATAATTCGCTCCCCAAAAAAACGAGGGGTGGGGTGGCATTCCGCCCCTGCACTGGCGAGCGGTACACTAAAGTAGCGGAGCAAGGGAGTTAAGTAACTTCCGTTACATTTGTCGCTTAGTATCGGAGTAACGTGTAACGGAACTACTGTTATGTGTTACGGAGAAGCGATTATTGGAACTATATTTTTTAGTAACGATGCCCACCACTTCTAGTCACACACATGAGTCGGCTCTAAGGTGAATGGGGCTATTCAACAAAGAAGCCCGTTTGTTAATCGAACGTGCGGTTGCGGATATATGAGCTTCTCAAAAGCGTCGCCACGGGTCGGGCTGGTCCGGGCCGGGCCGCTCATATCCCAATTTTATCATATACCACGAAAGGAAGAGCGGGCGCTTTGCGCTTGTTCGTTATCAGTCGGGAACGCACATTATCCCATTAATCTAACTTCGCCTTCAAAGCAGCCCTAATGCCACAGCAATCTATCCCTGGGAGAACAGACAGATCTATCCCTGGGATAGATCTATATCTAATAATTATCCCTGGGAGAACAGACAGATAAAACCTCCTCTCGGTTCGTCCTGACCCAGTCTGCCAGACGTGTGTCCGTGTGTCCGTGTGTCCGTGTCCGTGTGTCCGTGTGTGCGGATATTGGGAGATGTCAGTCCTGACCCAGTCTGCCAGACGTGTGACCGTGTGTGCGTGTCCTCTCCGTGTCCGTGTGTCCGTGTGTCCGTGTGTGCGGATATTGGGCTCTCGGTTCGTCCTGCCCCAGTCTGCCAGACGTATCTCCGTGTGTGCGGATATTGGGAGATGTCAGTCCTGCCCCCAGTCTGCCAGACGTGTGTCCGTGTGTGCGGACAGTTGGGAGATGTCAGTCCTGCCCCAGTCTGCCAGACGTGTGTCCGTGTGTGCGGACAGTTGGGAGATGTCAGTCCTGACCCAGTCTGCCAGACGTGTGTCCGTGTGTCCGTGTGTCCGTGTGTCCGTGTGTCCGTGTGTCCGTGTGTCCGTGTGTGCGGACAGTTGGGAGATGTCGTCTGATGCCGCTGGAGTGGTTGGCAAGTAGGACAGGCTGGCAGCGACACTTTCCGAAGAAATAGCCGGGTCGAGTCCCTGGGTCGACTGTGCTGCAGTAGCGCCGCAGCTGCCCGGAGGGGTCGTTAGCGACGGGTCTGGCTACAGTTGCTGACAGCTTGTTATGAACTTGGGGCGAAGTTTGAACGAGCCAGCCTAGTAGGTTATACACGAGGTTACGTAATGGTTATACAACACAGGTGGGAGCATCGCCGGAGAGCTTAATTATGGGCTTCGCCACCACTGGGGACACTAGGAACCGGACATGTGCCAAAATCCAATTAAGATCCGGAATCCAGGATCCCTAGGCTCTAAGACCTGGGATCTTGTTGAATCCTTTATCCTTGGTTTTCATTTTGACGAAAGATCCTGTGGATCCTGGATCCTTTGTTTTAATTTGTGGAGAGATCCTGTCGATCCTGGATATTGTTAAGAAAATTTGTCGCTGGATCCTGTGGATCCTTGTTTAGGAAAGATGTCCCTGGATCCTCATGATCCCGAATTTTTTGGAACACATATTGTTGGGGTTTTGTAGATACACTTGATGATTTGGGGTGCACCATCAACCCACTAAGAAGTAAGAAATGCCTTGAAATTCAATTGCAAATAGAGTGCTATTTTTTGTTCATTGTATCTGAATATTGCTTTGCAATCATTGTATTTCCCAAAATAGCATGAAGCAGTGATAAAATAAATACCAGATTAAAGAGAATGGATAAAATAAGAACTTGTAGTTTGTGATTGTTTCTGTATAGTTTGTTTGTAATTTTTATACTGTTCATACATTGCTTCCATAGGCGTTAGGAGCCTTGGTTCAGGGAGGGGAGAGGGCGCAGCCACGTCGTCCCCCCAACAGTTCAGGAAGTTAACATTACGCCTATGGGCGGTTGCATGGAAAAATCGACTGCTGGTTGGGGTTGAAAGTCGCGATTTTGCCCCCCCCAACTTCAAATGAGATTTCGTCCACGCCCATGATTGATATACACTGAAATGCTAGGTGGGACGGTGAATTGAAGTAACTACAGTGGCATTAATGTACAATTATACTATATCACCGCTATAAGATTCAGGTGAATTTACAAACTCTACCTAAGTTATATCCAATGCAAGCCCAAACATGGAAGGTTCCAGTCAGCATTCGCAGAAAGTATCCATAGGCGCTCGCTTTGCTCAACCTATTCTTTTTCTTCAAAAGTTACCGTATTTTGTAGATACAAAATGGCATTAATTCCTCGCAAATGGAGTCCAAACAAATTATATCGGTGCACCATAATAATGGTGTCGTTTTCTGACCGAAAAGTGTCCAAGAAGTGTCCAAGAATTGTATAAGCCTAAACTGACCGTTTAACCAAAATCGGTCACATTGTTTCGGTTTTATTAAATGGTCTCATTTTTTCGGTTACACAATTTTTGGTTAGCAAAAACACAAATGTGACCGTATTTGGGGATATACCGGTCGAGTAGGCTTATAACATTATTTGGACCTGTCTAAGACACTGTTTCCGGTCAGACAACGACACCATTGGCCATAAACCCATCGAGATCAAGGAGAGCCCCCAACTCACAATGAAGTACCCCAATAATGTTTAAAAGCTATGGGAGTTCTGCCTGCCAACAACACATTCCAATCTCATAACACTTGCAGATATGGACTGCTGCTTATCACTATGTCATTAGCATGATTTAATAGCATATACATACATCCTAAATTAGTGGTCAATATTTTGTTTTTCCCTTCCTTCTACGTACCAAAGTTAAGCACAGGTTTTAATTCTACTGAGACTAGGACCGTGTCAAACTGTCAATTGAAATTTGGTACCATGACGTCACTCATGCGGAACAATTTATCTACACTGCCAGATTGAATGGCGCGACCAATCTTGAGAAGGGCATGGTAAATTTGATACAAAACCAAAAGCTTTTTAGCTGGTATCATTCTTCCGTGAAGACACTTTGTTCAAACCGCTTACATGGATCTCTGGACTATTGCTAATTTACCAAAGTTAGTAAATTTTAAAGTTAGTAAAAAAAAGTTAGTAACTGCGCCGTCATTGTGACTAGAGTTCTCTAGTCACAATGACGGCGCAGTAACATCATACACTCTTTGTCTGTCGTAATAATATTCTCTTCTTCTATTAGGGACCTCAAGAACGTCATGCTGACTACACTTCTTCTATTAGGGACCTCAGTGGGTGTCATTCCTTGACGACACACTTCCACCAGATTTTGGCGCATCGACATATTTTGTGGCGCGGCTTATATATTTAGCGGAGAAATAACATTTTCGCTATACAAAAGAGTGACTTAGGAGCAAGGTGTTATGTAGATAAGTTAAATGAATCGTTTGTGTAGATAAGATAGATGAATCGGTCTTTCCTTCAGTGCATGGTTCACGCAAATCGTCTGGGTAGAATTCGTAAAAAAGTTTAAAAAAATTTCGAGTTATTATTGATTATTGAATGTCAGGGGATTATGCGAACGTGTGACCCAATGACCATCACCCTGGCTTAGATTCGGTCTAATCGCCGGATGACTCTACCTCCTATATACGGCCCGGACGTGTGACTCAATAACCATCCCCCTGGCTTAGATTCGGTCTAATCGCCGGGATGACTCTACCCTCCTATTACGGCCTTGACGGACCTCAAGAACACCATTAAACTGGGAATGTGAACTACTGAACTAAGGTGTGAGATGGATGAGAAGGATGAGACGTGTGTTTGTTATATTTGACTCTCGCCCGGGTGAGGTGGGGTGGATGCCACCCTCTGGGTTTTTCCCAAATAACTAATGCAGTTTGTAACTGATGGCAATGAAACTTTCAGTACCCTACCTTTTAACAATTTGACGCATACTCTGGAAGTTTCGAACTTTCAACTTTGATGAACCGTGACCTATGACCTTTTTCTCAAGGTCATGTCAGGCGAAACTGGCGTCCCGTAGTATCGATCCTTGTTACATGTGCACTGTGCAGTTTCCGAAGTGTTTTGACGTTCAGGAGCAAATGCAAAGGTGATTCCAGGTGACAGGTGTGTCTTCTGCTGAGATTGTGACCTCGACTGACCTTTTCTGAGGTAAACCGAGGTCGATGACCTCAGATGACTTTTCTGGCTTCTAGCCGCTTTTAGAACAGTTTTTGACGCTGATTTCAAATATTTTAGCCATTTGACATAATTATATGTTTCACTGGGTCATGTGCTTTCACAGGTCAACCGAGGTCACTGACCTCAGATGACCTGACATGACTTTTTTGGAATTTGGCAGTTTTTAGGTCATTTTGTGACGCTGATTTAAAATTTGGCATTTATTAAGCGTACTAAGATGTTCCTTTACCATTTCGGCTCGATCAATATTCAATTTTCATACATTTGCGATTTGTGACATTTTGGTCTTTGACATGACCTCAGAGGTTAGCGATTAACCCAGGACCTTAAAATCACATGTCAATGGCTTCCTCTCGTCACAAGCAATACGCTCGTTTTTTAATCGAAGTTCTATCTCAATTAGGGGCGAAACGTCAAGGGGGGTCTTACCCCCACCAGGACACGCAGTGAATTTGCCTACCGGGCAAAAAATCAAATTAATGTAATCGTTGGGAATGCAGATTCATCCTACAATGCAACAATGCTGTTTAAGTTCTTTTAGATCACTATATAATATATGCTTGACAATTTGTCATGGGATTATCAGATCTGCTGAATCATTGACAACTTGTGGATCATGTGCAAAACTGCCTCAGCTTCTTGCTCTGCATCAGCTTCTTGCTCTGTCAAAACTGCCTCAGCCTCAGCTTCTAATCCTCAGCTTCTAATCCTGATTCGCGATTGGACTGGGGAGCTTTTTGCAGCAGCATGGTTATACCACGCTGCCAATAGTTTGTATGTAAGGCAAGGCTCGACCTGTCGACTGAGAAGGGGTCTCGATATCGACGAGAGAGCATACCGATGATCCATGTCGAATCGACGATCTGGATCCACTTCGGTTGGCTTCGGGGAGACGGTAAGAAAGCAGTCATGCTGCGGGTTTGCATCACCTGGCTTGCTGCTTTATTTGAAAGATGATTTTTGATATTGCTTGTTTTTGGTGTCGCTCGTAGTATGCAGCAAATACCAAATCCAAACGTAATTAGTCGAAGTTGTTGACTAGGTTAAAATGGAACTCGGTCACAATCAAACCCTTACTCGTTTGTTTTCAGGGAAGTTCAACTACCGAGAGAAGTAAGATTTTTAGGGAGATAATTGAAACGGGAAGCGCCTATGATATGCTATTTCACATCAAGGTAAGCTGATTTCATCACAACACACTGCTTCCTGAACTTTGTATTTGTTCTAACAAGGTTCCGTAGCTTGTATGTGTTACCTGACGCTTGCAGCCAGCCTGGCCAGACACTTGGCTACTCGAATCACACTTGCTCGTCTCTGTCCGGGACTCGACTGACGAATCCTGCCTGAAATCTCCGACTCTCCGCCTCCTACCTAGCACAGTGCCTGGTACGGCCGCGGTCAGGCCGGGCCGGGCAGAGCAGCCCGGTGGGCCGCGTCTGTCTGCCCTAATTGCTGCACCGGTCAGCCCGTAGGCCCCACTGCGCCGCCGCCGGGCCGTAGCTCACCGGGCAGCGGTGGCCGGCTCGTTTTTCTTCTCCCTGGTCACGACCGGCCGGCCGGGTCACACCCAGGTCACCATTAGCCGGCACAAAACACCAGCCGGCACCACTGGCCAGCGCAGCCGATTTCAATCCAGATTCCTGGCCGCGAGGGCGCCGGGACGCGGTGCAGGTGTAGCTCCCAGCAGCTGATTGCGGCGTGTGTGGTGGGGTTCCCCAGGGCGGCTTCCTGGCACGTCTGCACTGAATGCCGGCCGATTCGACGTGATCGACGAGAGCACGGGAAGCCGGTGGAGTAATACGACAGGTGTTGACAAAAACTGCGCCCTAAAAACGGCCGGCACGCCCCGATGTGGAGCGCTCAGATGGCCCCGAGTGCGTAACCCGGCTCAGCTGATGACCTTATGAACGGTTCACAGAGAGCTCTCCACCAGGCCGCGGAGGATCGAGAGATTAGGTATGTGTGGATGTGAGGTATGGCTATTTTGGGAGCGATGGGCGAGATATGCTGATGTGAGATGCCATCGGATTATGCAGAGGTGTTGATTTAAATATTTACTGGGTGCATGAGCGAGAATGGGTTAGATCTTTCTGTTAATGCTTATCATCAAAATCTTTTAGAGGCTTGGTCAGGTGCTGCCATTGTGTAGCGAGGAGCGGAATCGCTTGTTAGCTGAGAAGTTTCGGGCTCGAATCTTCCCCAATATCAGCCCATATACTATGTACCGTGCATATGTCGTCTCTACATGCCTAAATAAACTGAACGATGTACCACTAAGCCCCATTTTATTATCATATTATTAATTATTATTTTAAATGTTATATAATTATTATAAATGATAAGCGTTTTGTGAATGCGTCGCGCCAGCACTTTTAGAACGTAGTTAAGCAACGCCACGTGCTGGTAAAAAGACTTAATCCGAAAGTAATGAAACCATAGCGCAAATGCATTGTTTCAAGCGCAAGCAAAGCTCATCACACCTAAAATAAACCGTGGATTCTCGGAAGAGAAAACAAACAAATATAATTAAACCAGTACCAAGAAATAATTTCGGCAACAAAATGTCTCGCTTTCCGCTCGCTGCCGGGGTCATTCCTACATGCGGCCACCGCGGGCAGTTGAGCTGCTCCTCGGCCGACAGAACACGGTCTTATTAAACCGGGCGGCCACGCTCGTGCGCCCCCACCAGCTCGCCAGCGGCGTTTAATAAGACGGTGCAATGTGACCCGGTCCGCCTGGGAATTGCCGACGAGGGGGGCTGGAGTGGTGGGGGGGGGGGGGGGTCCAGCGCGCGGGAAGGTATCCGACGGTCAGAATGATATTGGACGGAGTCACACAGGGTGTTAGACGGAGACAGTGGTGTCTGTAAATGTTTGGAGTGTCGTGGTGGCAAACGTTTACAGACTGGCTCAGTGACGTATATTTGGGGGCTGCCTGAAAAAGAACACAAAAGCCACAAACCCACAATACATGATCTTATATTTTTGATTTGTATATGCTTACAAAGCACGGCTTGAGTTAGCCTGAATGTTAAAGGAAGCCAGTTTCGCCCCCTCCTGTTAGTTCGCGATATGTTGCAAACTTCTAAACGCATCGCCATGCCATTTTTTAGCACCCTCTGCCACATTTTTTGCACTTGTCAGCCAAAATAAAATGATGCGCGCAGAATTGGTCAAATATAAATAGCGTAAAGGGATCGTAGTCTCCATTGTATTGGTTGAATAATTGACACATGTACAAATGTGTATGCTTTAGTTTTTTACATTTTCAAACATGATACTTTTGTAGTTTCAACTGCATAAACTCGTGTTTTTTTAGTTTCTGAGTTCGCGTATTTTCTATAAAATTTCAAGACAACTTTAAGTAGCACAAAAATCAGGATATGAAATTTTACAGAAAGCCGCCATTGATATAATTGATACCAATTAGATAATCGAGATGCTGCCACACATTGCCAGACTGCTACAGAGCAGTGTGTGACCTGGGTTGACTTGGCATTCATGGGGCTGTCCCAGTTGGGGTGGTGGAGGGATCTCCTTTTCAGGAGTGGTGGGGTCTGCCCCTGTCTGGGAGCTGACGATGAATGTGGAATGCATCGATCAACGTCAATGATAACTGTAGTGAAAACTGGCTACGGCTTGATTATGACTAACAAGGTGCAGTCGAGTGAGGGGGATATGTAATGACGGTGATTACCACTCGTGATCAAACGAAAACATATATATGTGACGTCTACGCCTCCATGGAAGCGAGCCAGCCTAGCCAGTGAATTAAGTAGGCACTACAGAGGTAGGTAGTGACACAGAGAAGGGGAGAGGCGCCACTCGGACGCTTTTTGCGACAGCATGGCTTCTATGGGCTTCTAATAGAAGCCAGAGAGGAAAAAATGCGGCGATAAGCTAGATGCTAGATTATATTTGCCAGCTAGAGGCCATCCGAAATAGCTCATATTGGTATTCAAATCAGCACAAAAGTGAGCCAACATCACATTTTAACTTATGAATGTGTCTCATAGGGTTTCGTGCTGGAGCGCCCGGCCAAGCAACTTTTCCTTTTTGAAATAAATCAGCCGGGCGAATATGGCAGTACTGCGTGGTCGCCGACAGCAAAGGGAAATCCAGGGAGTGGCGACTCCTGTATATCTCTTCTCCGTGGTAATGATATGGTCTGGATGCTTGTCTTGTTGATAATGCTAGCATTTTTAATATCATATGCTTAATGTTCCAATGCTATTAATGTGTGTGAATGAAGTTGTATATGACATTATATACACGTCGGTCAA
The DNA here is from genome assembly GCA_014673585.1 of Semibalanus balanoides. NCBI lineage: Eukaryota > Metazoa > Arthropoda > Thecostraca > Balanomorpha > Balanidae > Semibalanus > Semibalanus balanoides. Next base: position 13,176 of record VOPJ01014851.1, on the reverse strand, counting down.
ATTTGCCATATTTGTATCGTTAAGAAGTGGAAACAGTTGTTTTGCACAAGCACTCACATCTGGTAGAACATAATTGGTATTCACATTTGTACCTGCAGCCTTATAAATACAAATGTTTCCATTTTCTCTCCCGTGTAACCGAACTCCTATATGTGCATAATTACAACGACGCTGTATAAATATAGTTGAAGCCACGATAGTTCTGCTTCGAGAGAGCGAAGTTATCACAGCAATAACGCATGCGCACCCGGTGACTACATGATAGCCAATAACTGTGATTTATTGGGGAACTCTAGTGGGTGCCAGAAATGGCAGAGTGCCTCCAGGGACCCCGTCCCCTCCCCCTCTGCCCTCGAGCCTGTCGAACTACCCGGGACAAATCACGAGATCACAACTAATTCAATTATTTGCAGGCACCAAATGAGATATCGTCCAGCGTGTTAAACGAACCGAAAAATTCGCCATCGGCACAAGTCCAATCACGCGCTTGCCATTACATTAATGCGTTGTCTTTTCTAGAAATGTCCCCGGACGGCAGTGCTCCACTGGACAACTTTAGTGCTTGCTCGCGAAAAGGCAACTTCTCTAATGGAGTGGGAGGTGAGGTGGACTGGAAAATGTCCTGTTCTGAGTTCGAACCCCACTGATGTCGATCGAAAGTTTACCCTCAGCTTGATCGGATTGTTGAGGAGAGATTGACGGGCAGAACATTCATGTATTTCAAAGTTAAAAGTAATGTGTATGTTCTAAAATATATTTCGTTATACCCTAAAACACTTCACACATACGATTGCAAAGTATTGAATATTTATGTAGACATGCAATACTGAAAAGAACGCCAAGTCAATGCCAGACAGTCAATCAATCAACATTGTTTTCTAAGTTGCATAGATGTGTCAATGATGTCGCAAGCATTTTGCTACTAGATTATTTTGTAGTTTTTATAGTAATAGTAACACAACTATCGTCAAACCATTAGAACGGTATACAACACTGGCCACGCTTCTCTCTCTCTCTCTCTCTCTCTCTCTCTCTCTCTCTCTCTCTCTTCTCTCTCTCTTTCTCTCTCTCTCTTCCTCTCTCTCTCTCTCTTCTCTCTCTTCTCTCTCTCTTCTCTCTCCTCTTTCTCTCTCTCTTCTCTCTCTTCTCTCTCTCTCTCTCTCTCTCTCTCTTCTCTCTCCGTCTACATACTCTCTCTTTTCTTCTTTTATCCTTTTTTTTTCCTCTTTTCAATCTATCCTCTGTCTTTCTCTCTCTTCTCTCTCTCTCCTCTCTCTCTCTCTCCTTCTCTCGTCTTCTCTCTCTCTTCTCTCTGCTCACTCTCTCTCTTTCTCGTCTCTCCTCTCTTCTCTTCTCGCTCTCCTCTCGTCTCTCTCTTCTCTCTCTCCTCTCTCTCTTTCTCTCTTTCTCTCTCTTAGCCGGCCATTGCACCCCTTTGACCTCGCTCTGCCCACTCCCCCTGCCACTCCGGTCCCCTCGCGCTCGGGCGCGCATCTAGTGATTCAGCAGGCGGAAAAATCTGTCGTAAATTAATTACTGCCTGGTAGAGACACAAGGGTCTAATGGGGTGGGAACGATCAACATTTGTTCTGCTGCGTACCGTCCACCAAATACCCGTGGAAGCGCAGATTGCTTGACGAGCACGTGCAGTTGTTGTGAACACTGAACTGATTGTGACAGATGAATCGCAGAGGCTCCTATGGGCTCGTAAGCAGTGGGCTCGTTTCGTGTAGGTGTGAACCATTGAAAGCGGCTACATTTGCATGTCAGATTGAACACGCTTCGCTGCGCTGACAACGTTCGACCTGATATCGCAGACCTAATATTTGAATCAAAGACTTAAAATGCGCATTTCATTAAACGAGTTATTTACAACATATGATAGTTTCTGGTAGCTGGTACTCTCAGAGAAAATTACATTGTGCGGTGAAAAGAGATGAAGCTGTAAATCTTCTGTGAAAATATTAATTTAGCCTCTTGCAAATTTGCACCTCTATGACGTTGTAAACTAGTGTCTATAAGCGATTCCGTGAGACATTTAATTCAATGACGCGGTTTAGTTTCTCGGACCAGCGAGAGCCAAAATTGCCTTCAGAAATTTTAGACAAATCAGTAAAGTTTGGATCCAATCTAAAGTGATTCTGAAGACAATTTTCAAGTTATTGTGATGGGAATCCCTCGGGTAAGTCAAAAATCAAAATTTAACGCAGCCGTGTCCGGGAATAGAGCGAATAGTTGACTGAATGCGTCAACGGACATGATTAATTAAATTCCGCCGTCTGCGCCATTGGAAGCGTTTCTCTCTGTTTGTTTTCCAATTTAGAGCCTGTCTCGAGCAGAGTGCTTCGTAATTGTGCTCAGAAATGAAGCAAATAGCACATTAGCCGACCCTGGGGAGTCTCAAACGACGCTCCGCAGGCGTAGGAATGTGTTGTTTTAGATGTATCAAAGCAGGAATCAGCCAGGAGTGTGATGTCGTGCATTGGCACACTAGCAGTCGGAGCTGTTTTGTCAAACTGTAGGACGTAGGTAATTGCAAAGCCACGTCAACAGGCTGTTCTTGGAAATAGATGAAGGGCAACAGCGAATTACTGAGCAGATTCATTCCCTTTAAATGTTAGGGGCTAGCTCGCTTATGACTTATGCTGATTAAAGGTAGACCTATTCCTTGTTGTGCATTATCCCCTGTCCCAGTGTCCAGACATGTTCGTAGACCTCGAACACGGTTCCAGGAATCTTCTCACTAGAATCTGGATCCCTGTCCACTGAGTTAATATATCCGCTTTCAAGATTTAGCACGGGATCCAGTGGGATCCTGCGTCTTAATCACCGTTTATATAGGGATTCACCAGGATCAGAGGTCCGACTTCCACAGTTTATTGCTGAGAGACCCGTCGAGTCCAGTGGCGAATCCGTGGGGTCCAGTGGCAAATATGTGTGTGTCGAATCCTTAATAGTGGCCAGCACTGCTCGATCAGATTACCATGGGGTCAAAATCGTAATTCGAAGAGAGAAAAAAGAAAGAAAAAGCAATTGCTTGGACCCCCTGGGGGTTTCCATGGTGTCGTGTTCCCCAGGGCGGGGGATCACCGACCCATTTGGTACTCTGCCGTGGTGACTTCTACGAGACCTCCAAATATGGAGTCTCTGGCACCATCTATTTAGCCTGTGAAGCCAAATTTGCCTTTTTGCATTTGTGCCACGTGTCACCCCGAGTGATACATGGCCGGAAAGCGCTCTGCTAAGACTTTTATTCGGCTGCCACTCGAGTTGCATCTGGCTAGCCCTCAGTCTTCACTGGGACCATTATATCAACCACGGAATGTCTCACTGGAGCATGTGGACGCACCTGGGGTAATTTGCGCCGGCCCTGGGGTCGGCGGACTCCCATTGAGCTCTTGGGCTCTTGATAAAATCGAGCGCCACGTGAGCCTGCGAGTTCCACGCCTGTGTCAAAACCGTCTGACCTGTAGAGGCGACATTTTTTGCAGGGTCACACTTTGCGACACGTGGCACCGATCGACCGGAGATTAACACCATCATCTTTCCGGCGTTTTGCCGCTTCGAACTGTGTCACCGCGTCGAAATCGGCCCGGCCGTTTGGACTCCACTTGCCAAAATGATCCGCCGGACACACAAACAGGCCGGGCCCTACTTTGTCGAGCAACCGCCTAGTGGAAATCTTTGAACTCTGAAAACATATGTAAGTTTCCGTTCTTTTACGATTTTGTATTATCTACCGGGCGCAAATTAGGATTGTTTAATGTAAATTGTAGCTACAATTAATATTTGAATAAGATAAGATATTTCATTTTTAATGGAACTAACATGTTGATGTCTGGTGTCTCAATACAGTTACATTTTTCTTAGAAATGCTACAAGTATTGCACAATTTGTATATGTTAATCTGTTGGATCCTAAGATCCTTTCAGATCATAGATTCCCTGTAATTACCGAGCGGAATATCACTAACAGGCCCTATTTAACTATCTTGTTCCGGCGCCAGAACGTTTCACCTTTCTATTGGTTTTGAACTGAGATAGCCATTATCTTTGGCCGTTATTGAAATGTATAATTACTTAAATTATTCTCAAAAACTTTATATTCTTAAGCAATGCAATTTTGAATTTGAAAAAAAGGTCTATGTAAGTCCCGCCGCTGATTGGCTGTCAGTCACTTCAAGATTGTTGTTCCTGAGAGAAAAACGACTTGTATTTCTTGAGCCTTGGCTGGATTATCTGCTGTGACTACGATAACACAAAACTTGTTTGTATTCAAGTCGCCGGAATTGTCTAAAAAGATGTTCTTATTCTCTATAGCTCTACATAGCTCAGTAATGACGTCTTTGTTCAAATAAAAAATGCACAAAACTTAAGTGACCTTTCGAAAAACCAATATCACTATCGTTTTCAGCAGCACCTACTTAATATTGTTAACTATAGCGTGCGTATATTTGCCGCCAAATTTCAGAAAGGTGAACATTCCCTTTATGTCCCAATCATCAACGGTTAAGACTGAACGGACACGATGTATTAGCAAACCAGGGGAATATCTTTCTAACTATAGACGAATTACCACGACCACAAATGATCTTTCATTTTATGTTTATTTCCATCAATCGAATCTAAATAGATCATATATTTTGCAAATCACCATCTCAACTGGGTTCATAACTCACACCGCCACGCCAACGCCGCCCCTGCCACCGTCGCGCCACCCTCGCCACCACTGTCCCCGTCGCGCCACCCTCGCCGCCACTGCCGCTGCCGCGCCACCCTCGCCGCTCGAGAGGCCGGTTTATTGGCTGTCTTTGATGGACACTCATCCGGGGGTTTGTGTCAGCTCGGGCCGGCCGAGGACGGCAGCCTGATGATTATCGTTCTCGTGACGTCATGACGGTGGCAGAGGGACAGCGGAGTGACGTCATGACGGCAGCAGAGGGACAGCGGAGTGACGTCATGACGGCGGCATAGGGACAGCGGAGTGACGTCATGACGGCGTGACGTCGGTCATGGCGAGATTCCGTCAGGTGACACCTACCCGACACGAAAGGAAGGACAAACATGCATTGAGGTGAATCAACTTGAGTTGTTGCCTCGGACGTTGGATACATGAGATGGAACGGCTGCAACTAGAGCAGTGGTTTTCAAGTAGGGGAAAATTACCCCACTTGGGGTATTGAAGCCTCCGAGCGGGGGCAATGGCAGTTGAGCAGCTCAGTGACGACAAAATCATGATAGCGAACGATGCGCATGTTTCTGTTCACTGTTTCTGCGTTGTACGCAAATAACAATGCAACCGATTAATGCTAAATGGTACGCGGCTATGTATTACGGTTATGTGTTGTTTTACGCCAGAGCTCAAGCAAGACTAAGTGCAACAGCACACATGTCTACGATCCTTGTCCCTAGATGGCACTAGTAGTAAGCGCCTGAAGTTATGCTGTACCGCATAACTTCAGCCGAGAACTGCTGTCTTCGCAATGGGGAAAGGCGTAATCAGTAATTCTGGTCATCAATAGAGGGTACCCACCAGGCACGGATCCATGGGGGGAGGCTTGACGGTGCGCCCGGAGGGCACAACTTTTGTATGTCGCACCCCCCACCCTGACCGAAATCCTGGATCCGCGCCTGCCCACTTCCCATACCCTGAACGCTGAACACCACTCAACTAGAGTCTCAACTCCCAGCGCCCCTTTTCAGACTCCGTCCTGCTCCTGTATCCCTGCCCGCTCCCTTCCGACGCAACCCTGGCGCCGCCCCTGCGTCTCCCGCCGTCATGGTCGCACCACTGTCGTCGCAGCAGCAGCAGCGGCGGCGGCGAGGCACGCAGCGCGCCGGGGCGTCTACTCGTTATATCACCGGCTCACCCTCTGTAACCCGATAAGGCAGACGCAGAGCTCCCGATAAGGCAGGCGCAGAGCTCCAGCCGCCACCACCCGTCGGTCGCGACGCCTCCGATTATTTGCTGGACCTATGAATAGCTAATGATCGACGACTCTGGGCGGCGGAGAGGTCAGTATCGACAGGGATGACAGAAGAGCGGGACGGGACTGGTGGTTCGGTTCCAGCTCTATCGGTTCCCAGTGACTACTGGGTTGAAACAAGGGAACTTTTAAGGGAACTTGTCTCTGTCTCTGTATGTTTTTTCGTCACGCACCATCGCGGCTGATTCGCGTTGATATGGAGGAAGCGACGAAATACTTTGAGGAGCTTTCGATGGCGAAATGGAAGTTGTTGTTTATAGACTAGGATGATCAATAGAGAGAGTTGTTTTTGGTAATTGTCTTGTGACTAGTGGTGACTAGTGGTTGACTAGAAATGACTAGCGTAGTTAATGATTGGTATGTGATGACTACATTTTTGTAAGTTTGTTCGTGAGCTATAGCCATATACATTATACACAGAAAAAGTAAATTCAGGCTACAGGACTCTCCCGACTTAATCTACGTTAAATTGGCATACATAAATGTTCCTTCACAAGTCTCGCACAAGACATAAAATTGATTTTTTTAAGTGTTTTATAAAAATAGTAGTATTTAAGAGTATAAATTATTTGTATGGATTTTCACTTGACAAACAACTTAAAAGTTTCATTTTGCATTATAATTTCAACGTTACTTAAGTGGCTGCATCTTCTACATACAAATTGTGATTCCCATAGTCTTGGATGAATACATATATTATAATGCACTCTATTAAGTGATAAGTTTGGGAAACAAAATAAAAAGTGTATACCCAAATATGGAATAACGAGACTTGAAGAGCACATAACTGTTTTTAGACCAGGGGCGGTGGATAAGGGGGCAGGGGAAGCTTCTCCTACACAATAAGTTTGGGGGAAACATAGGATTTGCCCCTCATAAATTGTTAAGAAATAATTTGATTCGTTTTTCTACCGAAAAAAATTGCCGAGGGCTCTCAGGTGCCCCCAGCCAGTCTCAGGGGCCCTCTAAGGCCGACAGAATTCCTCAGTCAGCCTAAGGTGGGGGGGGGGACCTCGGTAGGCCTGCGACTTCAAAATGGGCTTGTCCGACGTTTTTTGCGACTTTTTAGAGGGTCCTGCAAAATAAAGTGACCTAAATCTGAGGAGGTACGATTTCGCGCCATTTGTTTGGAGGGGCCCTTTGGCTGAGCGGGCCCCTGAGTTGCTTTGCCCAATCCGAAAATACCTTCCTACACGACTGTTTCAGACATAAGATGCTCCCCGTGCTGTCCACCTATCCATTTATCACCTATCCGTTATCCATCCCAGCTATCCACTGCCATCCACCGCAGCGTTATCCACCCAAGCGCTACAGCAGACGGCTATCATATCGCCATCGCCTGTCAGTATCTCTTATTCCGCTTGCGTGCAACGTGAACTCCCAGACATTTACCCCCCATTTTTTTAGGCCGTCAGTCCGCACGCTCGAACCCCCCCCCCTCCATCGATCCGAATTAACGCGCGGGTTGGTAGCGGTGGCGCGCAGTAAACTGTTGCACTGATAGTTGCAACTCCGGGCACGGCAAAAACTCGTCGCGTCCTCGCCTGTTTGCAGGTCATTATCGAGTGCGCCAGTAGCGCCGCGGGGCTGCTTTTGCGCCGCGCCACGCCGCGCCGGTTAGCAGCACTCATTTCTCAACACTGACGAACACTGGCCGCGCATTGATCCACGCGTTCACGTCTGAACAGGTAATCCCGCGCTGGACGACGCACAGGAGTTTTTACAGCGCCAGGTCCTGGCTGCACGCCTTTGAAATTCCCCCTGAAACGACCACCTGGCCAGTGACGGAATGGTCTTCCCCTGAAACGACCACCTGGCCAGTGACGGAATGGTCGGGTAAAAAGCGCGCGTGCGCTGACCCCGGGGCGCCGAACGGGTGCAAAGTGGGCCCTTCCGGTGCGGGGTCTATTTAGATGTGTGTACCGGAAGCGGTGTTGTGGTCCTGCGCTTGTGACGCGTGAGATTGACTGGTGTGTCAGTATGATCAGGCTATGGGTATGGGTGGATCAATATTCACCTGCGATTAGACACTGTATGGTTTCCATGGGCGGATAGTGCTGCGATTAGGCACTGCACGGGTTTCCATGGGGAAATATCAAGCTGGCGGCAACAGGGGTGCATGGGAGAAGCCTGATTATGAGTTTATTAAATTGGCATAAAAGCAGTGATAGCTTGATATGCTACCATGTGGCGTTACGCAATTTTTACGCAACAGGGTGAATACTGAATATGAAGATTTATACATGTGGTTGTGTGATTGCACAGCTGCCGCCGTTCCGTCTCGCGCGTCTGCGTCTCGCGTCTTCCACGTCTCCGGTCCGCCGTCTCCGGTCTTCCGTGGGGTCTTCCGCGTCTCGGTCTCCGCATCTCGGATTGCCGCGTCTCCGCCGTCTCCGCCGTCTCCGCCGTCTCCGCCGTCTCCGCCGTCTCCGCCGCCGGTGCCGCCGTTGTCGGTCCGGTCGCGTCCCATCCGACGACCGGGCGGCGTCGGCGGCGACAAACTGCCTCAGGGCATGTTTGTGCTCCGCCGCCGCCGCCGCCGCCGTCGTCTCGTTCTCATTTGTGGACGCTGGCTGGCTTGTCTAGCGTCTGCGCTGGTGGGCGGCGGCTGGTGGTGGCTGCTTGCCTCGCCGGACGGGAGGCGGTGGCCACGGTCTTTGTGGGGACTGAGAGGCTGATGTGCTATAATACCACTGGTGATGGGATGGTGGGTGGTGTTGTAACGATACCGGCGTGGTGTTGTTCCGTAGCTACACGGGGATGTGAACAGTGCCTCTGGGGCTCTGGAGAGGTAGAGGTAATAGTGTGTCACGGGTGGGGTTCTAACTTTTCACAGTATGGTTGGGATAATGCAAATATGGAGGGCAAAAAAATGTAACACAAATAGAGTTACTGTAGTTATGCAGAAGCCGAACGGATGATGGTCGTAAATAGTTATTTATCGCTATATTTTACTCAGTATTCAGATTACTGCTCTCCATATCAGAGATTAAGCGATAGTAGCGGCGACCATCAGGTTATAGAAAAGTGAGTTGCTTGTCGATGATTAATATTTTCCATCATATACTGGCTGTTATTTCCTGACTTCCTTACTTTTGGTCTTTTAACAAATCAATAGTTCTAAGTTTTCCATCGTCTAAATCACAATGTCAGTGCATGGCGAAATGCGTTTTAGTAGTACAGATGCTTGTCTAGGCGTGTAGTGGGGCTTTGCGGCTTTAACTTGCTCTCAAAACGGGTGTCATTTGGGAAGATTAATTTGTACTGAAATTTGTTGGGCGTTTCTTTTAGCAGAGCAGCACGACAGGAAAACTATTTCAATCCAGTTGAAGAAGAACGCAGTGGTGCACATCAATTTTGTAAGGTTTAAAGGCTCGAGAGAGCGTCACGCCTGTGATCGTGATTAAGGACGCGGCGGATTATTCCGCACCGTTGTCGATGCTGCATTTTGTCGAGGGTTCAGCTTGGAATGTTCGAATTAAATCATTTAATTCTTTTGCACAGTTTTGTGTGAGATTCAATTTACTCCAACCACCAAAAGTGCGTGTGGCTTGCAGAATGCAGAATGAGTTCTTACTCAAACAATGTTCGAGAGAAAAAAGAAACTACGCAACATATGAAAATAGAACACGATGCATTATTCTCATGGAACTGAAAAAACATGTTTCAATGTTCCATAGCGACACTTGCTTATTTGCAACTGCCTAAGATCCATCTCGTCCTAGCCAATTGGATATGATCATGGGCAGTTGAAACGACAACATGGGCAGTTGAGTTGACATTCAACCAATTCAATTGTCGTCACAACTCGATGCTACACGTCTCATCCACGACGAACTGCATTTATTGAACTTGTCCATAAATTTGTAAATCACATCTATGAACTAATCATACCTACCTACTGTTACAAAACAATAACTCTCCTTGCAATGGGAAGTCAATGTTGATTAACGAACTGGTATCGTTAAGAATATATGTGTTGGATGCCTAAAACCTTCATCGAGGGTAGAATTACGGTATCAGTGACATAAATAATGAACGCTAAACCTAGAATGCTGTACAGGATAACGAGCTACATACCACATAATCCATCATTAGTACTTGCTACTATTAGCACAATCATACGCGTATCATTCATTTACCATAAGTGCCTTTTGACGCAGGAGCTTGATTAATTCACTTCGCTACCCGGAAGCTTGTGGACCACCTGGTGAGCCGTTCATTCGTTTATTTAGCGCAGTCCAAACAGTTGGAGACGATGTCTTGTTTCCCATAGATCTCCGCCAACTGTCGAGGAAAATAAATAGGATGTGCCATTGGGAGTCACGTGACAACACCCAACGGGGACTTTGTATGTGCCGACCCACTGGAATGAATGCAGCACACATGTTTGTTTCCCTTTAACGATTCGTCGGCGGAGGGGGGCAGGTAGGCAATGAAGGTGATACAAGTGCTGTTGTACCTGTACAATTTGGCGCGATGACTGGTAATCGTAACGTTTGCGAAGCTTTTCAGTGATGGCACCAGTGGAATGTCGATGACAGGACAAATATGAGCTGAGCAGACATTAAGTGTTGTCTGTCTACGGCATAACTATAATGGTGCGCGAGGCTTATTCAATTCCTTTGGATACCTCACTCCGCCTAGTCAAATAAACGATGCATGGCCGTGCGGTACTGCACTCATATCCTCTGTTTGTTAAACGAATGTGTAATTACGCCTGTCTTAATAGCCGTTTTCACGAAGGATTTATTTGTACCCGGTAGTAACGCGGTATATTTGTGGTTTTTGGTAATTGAGTCTAGGATAAACGTGGTTTCAGATATTTTGGTAGTGATTGAAATTTTATGAATTCATATACAATTATCTGCTCTTACAAAGTTACAATGCGAAATTTCCCGTTAGTTTGCTTTGCATAATCAAATTCATAAACACATATTACCGGGTACTACTGGGTACTACCGGGTACAAATGAATCCTTCGTGAAAATGGTTAATGATTGTTTGACGATTATGAATGTAACGTTTGCAATATTCGCATCACTGTGCTTATTTTCCGTTCTTGTATTCTTCCACACTGCATTGTTTTCATGAAGCGCAATGCACACAAGCGGAACTTTGCAACTAGGCTGGCTGAGTGAAGTGGAAGAAACACATGGTCTCTCAGGGGCCGTGGCTGATGGCTTATAGCACTCGGAAGGGCTCTAAAACCGTGTCATTTGCATTCAGGGAAGTAAACCATTCGGACGATATTTATATTTTACGAATCGCTCATGAATATTTGTCATCTGCAGCCTCCTAGCTCCTGAATCCAATGAACCGGAGCTTATTTGGGCCTTTGAGCTGGCGAACAAAGATGAAAGATAAAGAGGCTTATTAAATTCTGGCTGAGTCCCTGTTTCCCAAGCGGACTGCACAGCTGGCAGTCTGGTATGCCAGTCTGGTGCGCAGAAAGGGCGGGCATAAGCCCAGTCTCAGAGCCATATGGCAGCTCTCATTATTATGATTGAGATGTGTGCACAGTTGCTGTGTTTAGATAGGGAAGGCTGCGAGGGAAGATAATAACTTCCCGCACTCAAACCTTTTTCAGGCAAGAGTATGATCAAGAACACGTGACTAGTAGGTACAACTGATTGTATTAACGAAGTATTTCACGAGCGATTCCCCTCTGCGAGAGATCGAATTATCTAATATCTTTCGTCTGTGGAACTAGCATCCTCAGTTTGTAGGCATTCAATACCCAAATGAGTTTGGCACTGCACATATACTGTAATATGTCGTTAAATACACAGACCAGCATCATCCTATTGAAAATCGACGGCAGAGAACGCATACTTTGACATATGAAGCTGGTTAATTATCAAGTTTAAAGTTTAATTAAACTTTTTAACTTGTAATTATCAAGTTTATCGTGGCAAACGAAATGCCAATATATTTAAAAAGCGAAATGCGCCGGGTTGCGGTAATGTCAATGTGTATTTTGTCTGGATGTCCATCGTTGTCGTTCGCATTGGCTCGTCATTTTGCGGAATCCATAGTTCAATGGTCATTGGTCACTGCAGGCGTCAGTAAGGTGTCCAAATTCCATGCTGACCCACGTTTTATCATCAATTCCTCGCCCTTTGGGAAGACAAACAGATTCAACAAGTATGTTGAATCATTAATTATATCATGCGCGTACACATGACCAGGAATGGAAGCTTTGACCAGTAATAGACGGAAATGACTATAGCACATCCAGTACAGCAACGTGCGTCCTAAAACGGTGTGGCTGTTGGTGGCTACTCAGCATATAAATTGGCAATCGGGAGCCGTCCTAAAGACAATACATTTCGCCTGTTCTTTTCACCCATGGAGAGCGAATAAGCATGCAGTCTTAAAATGACGAGCTTGCAATGGGGCGGGAACCTTAACGTTCCCTACCGTAACGACCTCAACGACCTTGATGACCTTAACGTTCCCCACCGTAATGCAGAATATGTGTTCCCTCTGGACAGAGTTCTTCTAACATTGCCTTCGTTTCATCAAATAAATTGTTTGGTTTTAACATGCTTCATACTTTCCTTGTTTGAATGTATGTTTGCATAACACGAGTGAGCTGGGTACAGTGCTGAAGGAGTTCTTAATTACGGTCCTTTTTTAAATCTGACCTTTAATTCATATTTAATTGCATGTAATACTGATGCATGTGTAGGAACTTATCTTGCCTTTGATAACATGCATTTACTCACGGAAAGGTCGTTCTAATTGAGACGATCGATTTGTGTCGTACAATAAGTTTATAAGTTTATCCGCCCCGTGCTAAGGTAAACACCTATCTGCAGTCGTCTGTTTCTCTGCTCCAACTCATCTGCTCATCGAAACTGCCGCAGCTCGAAGCCTTTGACGACGACGTCAATTAAACAGCGACGTCGAACGTCCAACCGTCGTCGCGCCGAATCAAAGTCGCTCGCCCGGCCAGAAAAACGGCAGCACCGCGACATAATTAACTTCCCCAACACAGCCGTCTCTCTTTGATGTCGGCAACCGAGTGCGGATGCAGGACCGCCTGAGGCGAGTTCGCCTGACGCGCGCGACGTTTTTGCGCCAGAATCGCCGCGGTACCTGCCAAAGCGCCGCGTCTGCCGCAGCGCCATTCTCATTCCGTCGGGTCACGTACCGTGACGTTGTTAGCAAATCGTCCACATCTAA
>VOPJ01014850.1:0-52614 GCA_014673585.1 Semibalanus balanoides | reverse complement strand
AAATGCAGACCCAGACAGATCGAATTATTCACTTTGAAAAATCCCCTTGTAATTTGATGCACCCTAGTGTCCAATTCTAAGCTTACCTGCCAGCGGGCGACCTCAGAAGACCTCCGGGCGCAAATAGGAAAATGTAAATGTTCCGAATTCAAGTCAGCATAAAAATAACCGACACACCTATGCAACGGAAACTGACACAAAAATAAATAGTTATATATGCCAAATTACGAACAAAATATACTTTTTAATCAAGAAGAACTGCAGTGGTAAGAAGTTAAGAACGCACCTATTAAGTGCGTTAAACGGCGTAAGAAAAACACGTGTTTTCTTTCAGCACACCTGCACTATCATATAAATACACAAGCAGAAAAAGGTTAAAACTGGTAAAACCCACATGGCCGATTTAGTCATGCATGTTTTGAAGTTGTATTCGGTGTCAATTTCTTTGTATTGTGGGAGGTCGCAAATGGATAGAGGTCGCTAATAGGAACATTTCCCCTACCTATCTAACTTTATCATAGCAAGAGTTATTGTAAAAAAGTGTTGGTGACCTCATATGTCCTCAGCTGACCTTGTAGAAGTCACCAGACAGCAATTGCACCGGGTTTATCAATAATTATATAAAATAACATTATTTTGAGAGAATTGGCTGGATCCTATGCATGTTCTCTGAAAAGGAAACATTTCAATATTTTCCCATTGACATACAATGAGCAGATCATGCAACTGACCAGACTGGTCAACGCTACACAAATCTGATATCGATAAATTGTAGGTACTTGGGAATTTAAACAATTCTGCAAGTTTCAAATTCCTCGGACAAACACTGTGGCTTTGGCACGACCACAAACATGTTTGGAGGTGAGGTCACTTGACTTGACCTGGTGACCTGATCTGAAATGACCTGAGGTCAACACTTTTACGCAAACTGTGGATATTTGATACCTGATTAGCTGTGTAGAATTTGAAGAAGCTGCACGCCGCCGTTTTCCTGCTATTCCCGAAAAACCTCAGGTGGGTGTGGGGGAGGGGGGTCAAAATGACGCCGCCCCACCAGGGTGATGTAAGGGTGCGTTTCACGGAGGCCAGATTCTCAGGAGAGCGCCTCTACCGGCAGGCTCGGAAAACAGCTCGTTAATTCTAGCGAGTGGGACAGCGTGTCGCGCGGCTGTCAGCAAATGCCCAGTATAAACAGAGACGTTCATTCATGGTCCTCACGCAGAGGCGTAGGAGCACCGAAAACCGACACCCAGGCCCGCACTCACCCCATGTATTTTGACAGGCGTGGTCCCGAGCGCTTAATTTATGGGTCCCGTCTTGACAATTATATCGGCACCGTTCTAGCTGGTCGCGACAGTGTCTTGACCGCTGCAAAGGTTGAAAGATACTGAAAATTCATCATTTTCATTTAACATATTTCGGTCATTATGCCATTCCATTCACATTTTTAGCGTTCAATCAGGGCAGATATTTCATAAATAGTCTGATTTAAGCGCATTGTCATATTGCAAATTGACCAATCTGTTGCATACAAATGCAGAAATATATGGACAATCTGTTCAGATAGAAATCACTTGCTTGTCTATTCGCAGTAGCAGTAGTCCGCCCCTGTAGCTCAGTAGGGAGAGTGCTGGACTTCTGACCTATCCCGGTAGTGGCAGCCCGGGTTCGAGTCGCTTCGGCGCTCGCTATCTGCTCCTGACTGGGATGGCCATCGGCCAGTGGCAGCGGTCGCATTGAAGGTCAGGTGACGTCAGTGAGCGGGGCGAACCGTGTCCAGGTATGTCGGGCACGTAAACAACGTTTCGTCTAAATTCTGCCTGACCAACAGGAATTGGTACGACGTAGAGGGGTTCAGGCCGTTCGCGCAACAAGCTCTGCTTAGCGTGGGTCCTGACCTCGGAAATCCATCCATACAAAACATTCGGACTAAATATATATAAAAAACGATGAATTTCTGCAAATTTGACTTTATTTGGTGCATTCAATAAGCTTGCTTGCTGGAAGGAATGAGCAACGTGTTGCATGGTTTATTGGCTCATTGGCCTCATTCATTATTATATTTAATTTGAAATGAACGGCACCATTGCTAATGAAGAGCCACCGCCCACCGGCACAGTCTATGGAAATTTCATCATGAACGGACGGTTAGATCAGAAGCGTAGGAACCTGACGAAAAGTGAGGGGGCCAGCGAAGTTTTGATCTTGTCTTGAGGGGAACCCAATCCCCCTACGCGAGATTTATATGCATATTTGAGCTCCTTTCATCTTCGCAAATATGTTGCGCTTTTGAATTTGTAAAACGAAGTGAAATTGTTGACTTTAGCACACAAAAAAGGACAAAAAGTAATGAGGCCATGGCGCCGCGGACCCCGCGTTCCTACGCCTATGGGTTAGATAACGATAAATCGCGACTTATATTTTCCCACAGGCTCCTAATATAAACGCCGTGAAGCCCACTCTTAAGCTGAGCACAAGTACCTACCTAATGCTATTGAAACAATCAAAATCACCCAAACAGACATAGCATATGCTATACTGCCACAACCTTATCTTGAGGCTGACAAAGAGAAGACCGGTTCCGACACTAATGCAGTGATGACGTGAGACGCGAGTATGACACTTTATTGAAAATGGTGACAGACAGCCCAACTGCATAGCATCCGACAGGCAGACATCTCCAAGTCTTTGGTAGGCGTCCGTGGATCCAAGTGCGGTGGGAGGGCGACAGTGAGAAAGCCTTTCCCACCCACCAAAGGAGAATACTAATGTGCAAAGGAAGCTACCTAATCCATGGCACTGTTACTAAATCATTCCCTTTGCGTAAACAATTTGCACTAAGGAACATCATCATGAATATAATATCAAGGAAACCACCTGATTGCTTTACAAATAACGTCAACTCGAGAATGAATGAAAATCTCGCCACGAATCGAACGGTGTTCCGGTGCATGAAGTGAAGCGTTTCCCTACCCTGTCAGTTGCGAAGTGCTCTGGGCTTTGCGAAATGCGAAACCCATGTGTGACCAAGAATATAATGATAAGGATAAACACTGTTACGATTGTAATATCAAAATAGTTTAACATAATGATACCCAAATTTAGTATGTAACGTTTTTATAGCAGCTCCCAAAAACACAATGCTCCGGGATTAACAGTTTCCGAGCAATAATGCATAAACAGTTCCGAGCAATAATGCAAAACAGTTTTATAACCCATGCCTGCCTAGCCTAGCCAATGTTCCCAAAAAGGTTAAAGAGTCTCCCCTGCCAGCCTGGAGCGCAGTTCTGGGCTTTGAAGTGTCTCCCCGGCCAGCCTGGAGCGCAGTTCTGGGCTTTGAAGCGTCTCTCCTGCCAGCCTGGAGCGCAGTTCTGGGCTTAGTAGCGTCTCCCCTGCCAGCCTGGAGCGCAGTTCTGGGCTTTGAAGCGTCTCCCCTGCCAGCCTGGAGCGCGAGATATTCTGTGGCTTTGTAGCGTCCTCCCCACTGCCAGCCTGGAGCGCAGTTCTGGGCTTTGAAGCGTCTCCCTTGCCAGCCTGGAGCGCAGTTCTGGGCTAAGTAGCGTCTCCCCTGTCAGCCTGGAGCGCAGTTCTGGGCTTTGAAGCGTCTCCCCGGCCAGCCTGGAGCGCAGTTCTGGGCTTTGAAGCGTCTCCCCTGCCAGCCTGGAGCAGAGACAGATTCTGGGAATTTGAAGGCGTCTTCCCCTGCCCAGCCTGGGAGCCAGTTCCTGGGCTTTTTAAGCGATCTCCCCGACCAGCTGGACCAGTTCAGGCTTATGAGCGTCTCACCTGACAGCCTCGAGCGCAGTCTGGGCTTTGTAGCGTCTCCCTGCCACTTGGAGGCAGTTCTTTCCTGGGCTTTGGAACGTCTCCCCTGCCAGCCTGGAGCGGCAGCTTCTGGGCTTGTGAAGCGTCTCCCTGCCAGTCAGCCTGGAGCGCAAAGTTCTGGGCTTTTTGAAGCCGTCTCCCATGCAGCATGGAACGCAAGTTCTGGGCCAATTTCGAAGCCGTCTACACTGGTCAGACCTGGAGCGCATGTTTCTGAGCTTTGAAAGCGTCTCCCTCACACCTGGAGCGCTGGTATGCTAAGGCTTTGAAGCGTCACTCCCCTGTCAGCTTGGAGCGCAGTTCTGGGCTTTGAAGCACGAATCACTCACTTTGCCAGCCTGGAGCAAGCAAGTTCTGGGCTTTGAAGCCGTTACTACCACTTGCAGCCTGGAGCGCAGTTCTGGGCTAAGGTTAGCGTCTACATGTCAGATGGAGCGCAGTTCTGGGCTTGATAGCGTCTCCACCGGCCAGCCTGGAAGCGCAGTTCTGGGGCTTTGAAGCGTGCCTCCCGGCCAGCCTGGAAGCGCAGTTGTTGGGCTTTGACACGCGTCTCACTGCCCAGCCTGGACGCAGTTGTGCTTAGTAGCGTCTCCCCTGCCACCCTGGGAGCGCAATTCTAGGCTTTGAAGCGTCTCCCCTGCCAGCCTGGAGCGCAGTTCTGGGCTTTTAAGTGTCTCCCCTGCCAGCCTGGAGCGCAGTTCTGGGCTTTGAAGCGTCTCCCCTGCCGCCTGGAGCCGCAAGTTCTGGGCCTTTTGAGCGTCTCCCCTGCCAGCCTGGAGCGCAATTCTGGGCTTTGAAGCGTCTCTCCCTGCCGGGGAGCCTGGAGCGCAGTTTCTGGGCTTTTGAAGCGTCTTCCTGTAGCTGGAGCGTCAGTTCCTGGCTTTGAAAGCGTCTCCCCTGCCAGCCTGACGCCAGTTCTGGGTTTGTAGCGTCTCCCCTGCCAGCCTGGAGCGCCACGTTTGGGCTTTATGAGAAAGCATCTACCCTGCCCGCCTTGAGGAAGCGGCAGTTTCATGGGCTTAGTAGCGTATCTCCTGGCCAGCTGGACGCCGCAGATTCTGAGCTTATGAGCGTCATCCCCTGCCAAGCCATGGAGCACCAGTTCTGGGTTTCTTTTGGAACGCGTCTCCCCTGCCAGCCTGGAGCGCAGTTCTGGGCTTTGAAGCGTCTCCCTGTCAGCCTGGAGCGCAGTTCTGGGCTTTGAAGTGTCTCCCCTGCCAGCCTGGAGCGCAGTTCTGGGCTTAGTAGCGATCTCACCCCTGCCAGCCTGGAAGCGCAGTTCTGGCTTTGATGTTCCTCCGCCTGTCAGCAGCTGGACGCAGTTCTGGGCTTAGTAGTGTCTCCCCTGCACAACTGGAGCGCAGGTTCTGCGGCTATAGATATCGCCGGTCTCCACTGTCACCTGGCGAGCGCGAGTTCGTGGCTTTGAAGTGTCTCCCCTGCCAGCCTGGAGCGCAGTTCTGGGCTTTGAAGCGTCTCCCCTGCCAGCCTGGAGCGCAGTTCTGGGCTTAGTAGCGTCTCCATGCAGGTAGCCTGCGCTGGCATGCGGCTGGCGCCGTGACAGCCGACTAACAGGCTGGTCGCTGGCGCCAGAATCAACAGAGCCCGGTTCATCCGATAGGTATTCAGCTATTGTCCGCAAATAAACAGTTGGTCTGAGCGGACTCGGCATCGAACGTGCCTCCATTACTTGTCTTCAGAATGGCCATGGAAAATGGTAGTGGTAAACTATAGGTGAAGTGGATAAAAAGACCATTATCGAACTCATGGCTCTGAAAGCTGGATTTTGATGAAACTTTTGGGTTGTGTTCACGCATGCAAAATAACGGCGAAATTATTATATTACATGACCACAATTCGCTGTATAGGCCATGCATTTTTGACCGCAGAGTGTGACTTATTTTAGTGTCTCAATATAACTTCTTAAGTTCAAGTTTATGTATTTGCACTGTATTACAACATGCAGGTCATAAACAATAAAGCGGGTTGTATCAAGGGCGGATCCATATTTTTTAGGAGGGGTGGGGACAGGCCAACTAATGGTCGCCCTTCAAGCTGAGGGGCGCCTTGCAATTCTGATAGGGGCGCCAAAGTGGTCTGAGGGGCGCCCTGTAGTCAGACTAGAGATGCTGAATGCTCACGGGCTGTCCATCGCCGGGCGCCTGGCGGCGCCCGGCGACGGACAGTCTGTGGGGCGCCCTTCTGGCGTTCTGGCGGGGGGAGGGCCGCGGCCCCTGCGGCCACCCCCTTGATCCGACCCTGGGTTGTATACCATACCTACATTAGCTAACAACGCCAATGATCTTTGACTTTATGACAGCTTGAAACGGCATTTTTTAACTTGATATTCTGAAAAAAAAACACACTTTAACCCTATTCCCTGCGGGGGGCAGATTCTGCCCCCCGGTAGTTTTTCGCCCGCCGCTTCTTTGAACCGTTTACTCTCATGGTCTTGAAACTCTCTTCGGAATTTTCCCTAAACTATGAATGAACGCGGGTGTTCTGTGAAAAATTTGGACAAAAATCGGCCCAGAAAGAGCCGCGGCTCCAGGAGTCCATGTTTTTGGGAAGGTCGTTTCGAAATGCGGGTGTGCCGCGCATGCTTCCTTTGTAGTCGGTGAATAACAGCCGTCCAGAAACTAAGTTGATGCTTTGTACATCATACGGAAAATGGACTTTATACATATTTTCGGGGCACGAGGCGGCACACAGATACAGCGAACATAAAATGGGAAGGAGATATTCTCCGTCAATTTAGGCCCAAATTCTCTAAAATAAGCAAGATAGATAGGAAAGGCTGTTTCCGCAACATGTGCCCCCCAATTGTTTACCCTGAATCCGCCTATGCAACAATTTGTTTACATTTAACAACTACAGCAACAAATGCCCCACATGTGACGTTCCCACGTCCCAAACAACAAGAAAAGCACATATTGTCAACAAAATTTATCCCCATTTTTATCCCTGGAGTGCGCCTTTGATTTTTCGTTTTTGTACTTGTCCCATTTCAACACATTAAAGAACATGACATTGGAAGCTCAAAAACGTTTTTTTTTTTTGCATGGAAAATCCCGGTCGGAATCACATGGCCACAATGACCTTTAAAAAAAACACTATAAATTTTTCATATATATTTTGCCACCCTAGCCCCCATTTGGAGAAGGCAAAAACAATTTCCTGAATCAAAAAGAAAAGATTTCGCCACGACGAATCGAACTCGGTGTTCTTCCATCGAAATCGGCCGAGCGGCTTCTAACGAGCTCATCTGGGGGAAGGGGGGGGGGGGGGCGGAATCTGCCCCCGCAGGTAACGTAATTCTGGCTGCCCGCAGGGAATAGGGTTAATAATATTAGTGTTTTCCCTTTGCTCTGAAATTTGGTTGAGCACATGCCAGGTACAATAACAACTGAAGTGGGTCACTGGTAAGAAGTAGCACAAATTCCTTTATGTGTATCAATTTATTGAGTAATTTTTACTTTGCTGGTTATAATTTCTTGCCTAATTCAGACGGAGTGAGTGAGGCCGCGAAGCGGCCTCACTAACGTAGTCTTACAGATGGGCCAAAATCCGACTTCGTCGTGCTTGCTTGCTCGCTTGCCTTCGCTTGCTTGCGTTGGCGTTTCAGGGATAACTACCGTTTTTCCTGCACTGATTACTCGAAAAAGTATAAACACTGAAATAACTTGGTAACGCCTGGAAAATAACACATGGTATAAAGGTTCTACGTGAAAATAATTTAACACAACTGAAGAAATCTCACCATCCAAAGACAACAACAAACTAATATGCGATTGCAGGATAATCACGTGCTTTGACTTCCGAATTTACTCCGCAGGTTGAGAAATCACAAATAAAAATAACTAAACAGCCACAAGAAAAGGTGCAGGTAAGTGTTGTTTTAACTATTCGCAACAGACCAAACGCATGCTTTTGCCTATCAGTTGCCGGACAACAAATGAAAATAACTCGCTCCGTCTGCCTTCATAGCCCAATGCGACTTTACTAGTCTACAGAATGGGCCAAAATCCGACTTCGTCGTGCTTGCTTGCTTGCATTGCTTGCTTGCTCGCTGCCTTAGCTTGCTTGCGTGGGTTTCAGGAATAAACTACGTTTCACTGCACTGATTTATGCCTAAATGTATTTACACTGATTTAATTTTAACGTAAAATAACACATGGTATAAGCTACGTGAAAATATTTGACACAAAACAACAGAAACTGTCATCAATCCATAAAATAAACACAATCAATACCAGCCGAATGATAAAGCCACGTGGCTTTGAACTTCGATTCCAACTTCACAGGATGAGAATACAGAAAAAATAAAAATTACTAAAATGCCACAAGAAAGTGCAGGTAAGGTGTTTGTTTTTAACTATTGCAACAAACAACAATGCTTTTGCCTATCAGTTGTCGGACGAAAATGAAATAACTCGCTCCGTCTGCTTCATGTCATGCATGCTTTACTAGTAGAGTTAGAAACACCCAGGCCGATAGCCGAATAAATATCAGCTCTATTGAAGTTAAGGTTGTAAATTATTCAGGGTTGTGTGTTCATTTTTTCCTAATTAACACACACAAACAAACAGTTCAAGAGCAGATGTGTTCATGAACAAATGACGTCATCAGCTGGAAATAAATAAAGAAACAACCAGACTTTGAATGATTCTGATTGAATATTTTTTATTGAATCATTCTTATTTCACGTGAATCATTCATGAATTGATTCACCTCCTCATGAATGATTCAATAAATAATTGATTGAATCATTCATACAAATAACATAGGGTGATTGAAATTGAATCATTCATAGAACAATGAATCATTCAATTTTTGGGAGACAGCAGAAACTATACAAACGATAAACCATCCTCATAATAGGGAATGGAACTGAGTCAACACAAGACCAGATCACTTTCAACACCTTCACTTGGTCTGTAAACACCCTCATTCCAAATATACAGGCGCGGATCCAGGATTTCGGTCAGGGGGGGGGCGCAATACAAAAAGTTGCGCCCCCTGGGCGCGCCCAACGGAAGCGCCATAGGCGAGACCCGGCTCAGGGGGGAGGGGGGGGGGGAGCACGCGCCCCTGGATCCGCGCCTTATATACCTATGTGTTGATTGCACGTTAACACATTAAAGTTGGAGCATTGCAATTTGCAATAAAAACAAAGGCTGAAAGCGCACATGTATTTATTTCCTTTTCTTCACCAATTTCTCATTTCTGGGCTTCGTTGCCGACAAGGCGCACCGGAAAGTTATATTGTTAGCCGAGGGCTGCATCAAAGCTCTGTCTTAGCGTAACATTTATGGTTCAACTTCACAGACCTTCGTTACCCCCGCAGAATGGCTCCATTACCCCAGATGGGGTCATGACCAAATGGGGTCATGATGGGGTCATGACCCACCGTTTGGGAACCACTGACCTATGCACTGTTATTTGCACTTACGCATTGCTAGTTATTGTGATTGAATAATTAATGAATGATTCATTGAAATTTAATGAATAATTCACGATTGACTCACGTAAGCCTGTGAATCACTAAGAATCATTCACCAGTGGCAATGTTGACTGAATCATGATTGAATCATTCATGTTAACCGTTGAATCATGATTGAATAATTCATAAAGATTTGAATAATTCACAAGTCTTCGAACAACGAACAGTTCACAAACAATCAGGAGCTGGTCATGAACAGCTCATATGAATCGATACACATATTTCGTGGCGGGGAAAGTTTATTTAGAAGCAATACGCACATTAGCCGTTTTCACGATGTATTATTTTGCGCGAAATGAGTTTTAAAACATCTTAAGATGTTTTGAAATGCTTTAGTATGAAAGTTTTAGTATACGATATATTCCAAGAAAAATAAGTTACTGATTTCGGCGATATTATAATTATTCAAGAGCTATGGAAACATGAAATGAGCTCATTGCAAGATAAATGTGAAATATATTAATATTTTTCCATGTGACATCACAACAATATTGCTTCACCGAAACGAGTTGTGACGTCAAAAGTAGGCATCGAACAGCAACAGTCGCTCCTTGAATCAGATAGGTAAAAGACATACAACCTCGTTTCTTAAAACACCCAATATGTTCGTATTTTTTGCTCCCTTACCTCACACTTTTGAACACTAAAATGTAATGGTCGATCTTGTCATGAAAAAGCGAATGGCGTTTGTCCCATTTAAATCGACCCAGCAGTTATCGATATCTCAGCCAGACCCTCCCAGCACGTTAACGTAATTCTGACCGCCAGCACGGAATAGGGTTAACGCAAGCTTCCTAAATCCTAACGCTGATAATTGTTTTGCAGTGCAACGCAAAATTAACGCATATTGTAGAAACGTGTTTCATTATATTAATAGACGTATGAAACGAACTTTGTTTTAGCGTCGCACGCCGTGCGATGCGGCAAACGCCGGTCGGACCAGACTTGGGACCTCTTTATTAGGTTTGGCTTCACTGCTTGCCTCTGGCAAGCCTCACCACGTACTCGGGGGATAATGACATGGTAGTTATAATACGCATATGAAGCGAAACAGTTAAAAAAATATGTCACCAAACAATACAAAACGAGTGTTGTTACAAAATATGCATAATTTATTTGTTGGCTTATGTTGTTATCTCAGATGCGTCCAGAAGAGCCACATTACCTGTGCTTACACATTATTCCTCTGGCTCTCAGATCTAAAGGCAGCATTTGCCATACGTTTATAGTTCTTGGCGACAAGAAGAGATCTGCCGATACGCGGTATCCAACAAGGTAGAAGCTTTTACACATAATTGCTGTCAATTAAAGCAGCTTGGCCATCAGACTATCTATAATTGCCTTTACTTCATCAATTGAAACGTTATCTTTGTGGCGGCTCCAGACATCAAAGGCGTCAGGCATTCATTTATGGGCTACTATAGCGCCATTCGCACTGCCAAATTCGGCCACTGCAGTGACCGAAATTCAGCTCGGCTAGGGGGGGGGGGCTGTAGCTGTGACTGGGGGGTCCAGTTTACATGTTAGACGAGTCCCTGATTCACCTGCATGAATGACACATATCACCAAGTAGCTGTTTATGTAGGAGTCGCCGCAGCAGTTGGAGGCCTGTCAAGTGTCATGTAACTACTGATGGGTTTGATTGTGGATAGTTTATCATGTTTTAGAAGAAGCCAAATGAAACGTTTGATCACTGTTGTGCTATGTTTCAACTCGGCCATTAATCTACCTGTCGGCAAGATTCGATTGGCTGTTTGTTATGACCACTGACGTAATGATTTCTGGGGTCAAACGGCGTTACGGGGACCGGCTTATCCTTAACAACGATTTTTTTTTCCGATTTCCGGGTTCTAAAACGAGTGGTCAGGTATATGTTTTTTTCAGGCCAGTGGTCAACGACGTCGCCTCTTTCCGCCTCGAAAGCTGTCAGCCTAACCGTCAACCGTTTTGCTGTATTGGGTCTTGCTCTAAAGTTTTTGCAATGTCTCTCTTCGTTAACTTCTATTTGTTTGTCTTCTTTTGTTCCTTTTGCGAGAGTCAAAATAAAATGTGTTTTGCCACACTTGCAAGTTGTTTGCAAATGCTTTTGGATCTTATCAAATTGTGGGCTTTTCCCGTCTTGTTTTTTTACGCAATGAAGTGGAAATATATTTGGGAATCCTGCTTGTTTCGATGATATGACCGGCGATCCGATACATTTGATAGCAGTTGAATAAACAAGGAAACAAAATTTATAATTAGTCGTTTACTTTGGCCCCCTATGGGGGCCTAGTTGTAGGTACTGGTTTTGAAATTGTTTCATACATTTACAGCATTACAAGTTTGGTTTAACTTTGTATCTGATCTGGCTGAATACAACAATATGGTTTATATCATCATGGAACTCGTTTTCCCCCAAAAAGAATCGACAAACAATTAAACATTGACAATTCAATCGGAAAATCATCTTTGCAACTCCCGACGGCCTTTTTAGTGTCGGCGATTTGTTTCAGGGACACTGTCTAGCGTCGAACAAATTTGAAACACTGGCGCCAGATATGGCGCACTTCAAATAGTGATGGTAAAACACTGATCATGAGTTTCGAAAGAAGTATATGTATGTACTTACGTTTAATTTGAAGAAGCTTACAACAATGAATATGGGAATAATTTCATTTCATTCTTAAATTTAAATTAAATCGTTGTTATACCATCATCATCATCATCATCATCGACAAGTTTATTATACTTTAACATATTCGTTAAGTATACATACAACGACTTGGCGCAAAAGCTGAGAGTTTAATTCAAGGCGCCAACTCGTAACACATCATATTTACTTCATCAGAAAATAACAAACCAATATATGTGAATGATACTTGTGACCTACCCTAATGCTCATACCCAGTGCACAATACAGATACATCGACGTAACTATACTATCACACTTTGAGCGATTGTTACGAGTATCTTGCGTCCAGCTGGTCACCACCATAGGATCGTATCACAGCACAACACGTTTGACTCGCTTGTTTGTGATCGACGTCAATCGAGGAGCGTTGAGGAGTGCCATCCGCACTTGCCACTCCTGCCTGGATCTCCGGCCGACTCGAATGTAAGAACTTGGTATAGCTTATTCACGTCTTGCGGGAATCAGTGCGAATAATTATTTTGCTGTCGTGTCATGTTGCCATGTTGTCATTCAGTTTATAAAATTGATGACAATGCTTCATAGTCAATAGTTACGTTTGTTTAAATACACCGCCACCCATGAACAGGTGACCCCGTCTCGACAATGAGGAGTCCAACGCAAGGGCGGATCCAGGGGGGGGGGGCAAAGGGGCCATGCCCCCCCGAAACCACCCAAAATCGGCGCAAATTTGACACATTTCCTGAGTTTGTCGTAAAACTAAGCAACTTTTACTAGAGAAGAGTTTGTTTTAAAAGTCATAGATTGCATGGCATACAGCAAGCGTAAATCCGATGAGTTTCTCAGGAATTATGCGATAATTTTTGGGATTTGGCCCCCCCAACTCGTCAAAATTACACTTTCTGGATCCGCCAGTGGTCCAACGTTGCACAACACCATACGTTAACACCAATAGAACATAAAAGAAAATGTCGCATCACTGCCAACTGGGAAATGAAAACCACAACAACAACCAAGAAACAGAAGAAGAGTGATAGTGAATGAAGAGTGAGCTGAGTGATAGGTGTGGTCATAAACAGAAGACAGAAAGTAGTCACATTTTCACATTCACACACATGTAACCGAGTTAGTAAAGATGCACTTAATTCGTTCAAAGATTGGACAAGGAAGGTCATGGTCTTGACGAGCTGAGGGTCTTAACTGGAACCTGGTGAGTCTCCCACCTAAGCAAAGCTTGTCGCTGGTCGGGAATCGGGATGCTACATCGCCGGCTAGTCGGAAATTACCTACATCACTTCCTTAAATTCACTCGTCTGTAGTGTCGCGACTGGAATCGTCGTCATAGACGGTGATGTAATGCGACTCATCTTCGTCCGTGTCCAAGCTGGGGGCATCGTCCACCGTCTCGCGAGCAGAGGACATGCCTGTTCCTCTCCCGCCAGATGGCAGGCCTCTGCTGCTACCACCAGATGGCAGGCCAGACAAGGCGCCACCAGATGGCAAGCCAGGCAAGGCGCCACCAGATGACAGGCCAGACAAGGCGCCACCAGATGGCAGGCCAGACAAGGCGCCACCAGATGGCAGGCAGACAGGCGCCTACCAGATGGCAGGGGCCAGACAAGGCGCCACCAGATGAGGCAAGGCCAGACAAGGCGCCAAAACCAGATGTGGCAAAGCCAGACAAAGGCGCCACCAGAATGGCAGGGCCAGACCAAGGCGCCACCAGATGGCAGGCCAGACCAAGGCGCCACCAGATGCAGGCCAGACAAAGGCGCCACCAGATGGCAGGCAGACAAGGGCGCCACCAGATGGCAGGTTCAGACAACTTGCCACCAGATGCAGCCAGACAAGGCGCCACCAGATGGTAGGCCAGGGCAAGGCCGCCACACAGGATGGCAGGCCAGACAAGGCGTCACCAGATTGGCAGGGCAACAAGGCGCCACCAGTGGCAGCGCCAGACAAGGCGCCACCAGATGGCAGGCCAGGACAAGGCGCCCACCAGATGGCAGGCCAGACAAGGCGCCACCAGGGACGGAAGGCCAGACAAGGCCACCAGTGGCGGCCAGGCAAGGCGCCACCAGATGGCAGGCCAGGCAAGGCGCCACCAGATGGCAGGCCAGACAAGGCGCCACCAGATGGCAGGCCAGACAAGGCGCCACCAGATGGCAGGCCAGATAAGGCGCCACCAGATGGCAGGTCAGGCAAGGCGCCACCAGATGTCAGGCCAGACAAGGCGCCACCAGATGGCAGGCCAGACAAGGCGCCACCAGATGGCAGGCCAGATAAGGCGCCACCAGATGGCAGGCCAGACAAGGCGCCACCAGATGTCAGGCCAGATAAGGCGCCACCAGATGGCAGGCCGGACAAGGCGCCACCAGATGGCAGGCCAGACATGGTGCCGCCAGACAGTCGCCGTAGCTTGTTCGGTTGGCCTGCAACATACACCAATTGAATATGCTATCGTTTTAAACATGGTTTCATTTAAGACACAGTAGCTGACCTTTACCGTGGTAAAATATTCATCAAGTAGACTTATGGTAAACGTGAGGTGTTTCTTTGGCCTTACCTATTAGTTAACAGTCAGGTAATTGGGGTAAACTGGACGCCATTCATTAATATCCATACCAATGGCTGAACGGTGAGTGGTTTCAGTTCTTTCGATTTTATCTTTTAGAGAGCTCTAGTATTACGTCTCTGTAATAAGGCCTTCCCACGTTCGAAGTGTAGTTGTAACAAGTGCGAACATCTTTTAAACCAAATGTGTGTCATTTTATCTCGGCTTACAATTAACCGACGATACAAACATTAGAAACTATGTGAGACAACTCATGTTAACCAGACCGGCATGTGCAACAGCATGCCGAACGTCTTACCTGAGTGTATCGACGTGGTTGAAGCACCATGACAAGGCTCGTCGCCGGTGGTGCTCTGCTGTTGTTTTTCAAGGATTTCCTCGTCCGACCTACTGATAGGGTGCATATAACATGAGCTGGCGTTAATATGTGTGCACCAGGCGTACAACTAGAGCAGGAATGCAGCTTTGTGGTTCATGTCCCCATCGATACATAGCGATTGCCAATTGATAATTTCTTTAAGCTAGTAAAACACAACTTTTTACACCTACCCAAGGTCTGAATGGCATGGCTAAACACGAGCCACAACTAATGCAACACAAGTTTTTAGAGGGAGTAATCTTAAAACATCGCATAAGCAAGGCTCCTTTAACTGGCAGACACGAGTGAACTGAACTGACGGCCGTGCTAGCCAGGATGACTGCATACAGCACAACAAACAGCACTCACACCAGGCTCAGCTGCAGAGCTTACCTCTTCCAGTAAGAGCCAGACAGGGCGTCAGAGCTCCAGTGTCTCCTCTTCGTATAAGGCGAGTCGTCCTCTTGGCGCTTCTGATGGTTCTCCTTCAGGGAAGAGTCGTCCTCTTGATGCTTCCGATGGTTCCTCTTCGAGGGTGGATTGTCCTCCGAACGCTTCGGAGGGTTCCCTCTCAGAGAAGGGTCGTCCTCTTGACGTTTTAAATGGTTCCCTTTCAGGGGATGGTCGTCCTCTTGATGCTTCCGATGCTTCCTCTTCGGAGGCAAGTCGTCCTCCTGACGCTTCTGATGGTTCCTATGTGTAGGTGGGTCGTCCTTTGAATGCTTCGGAGGTTTCCTTTCCGGAGGTGAGTCGTTCTCTTGACGTTTCCAATGGTTCCACTTCAGAGGAGGGGTGTTCTCTTGACGCTTCCAATAGTTCCCTTTCAAGGGAGGAGTGTCCTTTTTACGCTTCCGTTGGTTCCTCTTCGGAGGATAATCGTCCTCCTGATCCTTCTGATGGTTCATTTTCGGAGGAGAATCGTCCTCCTGATCCTTGTGATGGTTCCTCTTCGGAGGCGAATCGTCCTCCTGACCCTTCCAATGGTTCCTCTTCGGAGGTGAGTCATCCTCTCGACGCCTCCGACGGCTCCTCTTGAGGGGAGGGTTATCCTCTCGACGCTTCGAAGGTTTCCTCTTAGAAGGCAAGTCTTCCTCCTGGCGTTTCCGATGGTTCCTCTTCGGAGACGAGTCGTCCTCCTGACGCTTCGGAGGGTTCCTCTTCGGAGATGAGTCGTCCTCTTGACGCTTCTGATGGTTTGTTTTCAGGGGAGGGTCGTCCTCTTGACGCTGCACTCGACTTCTCTCCGTTAGAGAGTTGGCCTTTGAACGCTGCCGCTGGCGCCGCCTGGTGGACGTCTTTGGGTCATTAGTGGCGCCACCGTCGACGTCCACTGTAGGTGGCGCGGCAGTCGTTTGGCGCCTCCGGTCGGAGACACTGGCTTTGCTCGCCGTTACCTCATCGTCTGAGAAGACCGCTTCGTCGCTGCTGATGGGTTCGAGCCCAGTGTCTTTCTGGGGCCTCTCCGACGCTGGGATAGTTTGTGCTGACTCATCGGAGCTTCCCTCGTCTGGTCGCACGTCTGATGGGTCGTGCGACATACACTTTGAGCTCAGAGTGAATGATTTGCAAAGCTTTCGTTTGGAGTGAACGCTAATTTCAGACAGATGCCTGCCCAGATGATGGCTCATACTCTCGTTAGTTATATGAGGACGTTCCTGAGTAAGATCGCTGAGCTTTGTTTTCCAGTATTGGTGGCGCGGCGTAATCGTTTCGGTCAGCGTGTTATAGGTCCGCTGTGGATATGCCCTTCCTCCCCGCCGGGTCACCAGTCGCACGTGCTCCGAGGTGCTGGTCTCGCTCGCCGTGTCCGAACTGTCGGAGCTCGACAGCTCGCCACTGCTCGAGGAGCTCGATAACTCGCCACTGCTCGAGCTCGTTAGCTCGCCATTGCTCACAGGCTCCAGTTCATTTTCAGGGTAATGCCGGTCACCTGTCCCTCCGCCATTGCTCACAGGCTCCAGCTCATCTTCAGGGTAATCCCGGTCACCTGTCCCTCCACGGAGTGACGTCACACAGGCAGAGACGGGAGACCGAGGTGTATCATCACTCGATCCCCCAAGTGACGTCACACAGGCAGAGACGGGAGACCGAGGTACATCATCACTCGAGGGGAGTCGATCACTCGTCGCCATTGCTGTACTCTTCACATAGCTTTTATCCTTCGAGAAATGTGTCTCAGGAAAACAATGACGATCTGTCCGATGTCCACTGAGATGTCCACCTGCGGTGGTCAATAGGGACAGTGCTTCTGGCGGCCCCAGTGTGAAATTGTTATGCATGTCAAATATTTGCTTACAATGACTGATGATAGGCTTTACTGTTTTATTGTCCTCAGCATCGTGCACAATACTAACAATGGGCATATCTATCAAGTGGGAATACGACCTTAAACCATCCTTTGTCGAGCTCGCTGAGAGGTCTGTCAGTATTTCTGTTTGGATTGGCCTAGGATGTGGCTCACACGAAAAGCTTCTTGTTGTGTACTCGCTTGTGCTTGCAATGGAAGCATTTGCAAGACTAAGAGCCTGACTAGTCTCACCAATTAAAGCATTCGGTGGTGATCTACAATGAAATTCTGTCTTTCCCGGTGAACTTAAGCATTCATAGGAGAGCTCTGGTGAATGTCCGTGACTTTTTACTTCTGCGGCGTTTTCGCTATTGACGAGGCCATCGTTGAGTCGACCAGACGTGGGAGACGCTGCGTTCTTTAGCCTCGTTATCTGGCTATTCGCGTGTTCATTCGGAGACATCGAAGAAACATTTTGTAGGACGGACTTCGCATTGAACGCTCCACGGGGTGTGGTCCATTCGCCGGAAGTCGTCTTCTCTGTGTCGTCGCAGCCTGTTGATGTGTTTCTTGTCACGCGAACTGCGTGGGAGACTCAGCCAAAGCGCATACATCAGTCCTCACGGTCTCGATGGGGTCACCAGTGTGCGCCTGAACTGACTGGGCCTGCAGCTTAGCTGCCCAGCGAGCGACCCAATCGGCAGGTATGATGTCTGTGGCATCCGAGTCATCCGATTCTACTGCACTGATGATATCCGGCTCCATCTGCAGCTGAAAACAACATAATAAATTAACATGTTCATAGTTTAAACATTTCATGTCTAGTATAAACACATTTAAGTATGCCAGCAATAATATACTTCATTTTGCGAGGTGTTCGCTTTAGTTATGGCAGGAATGTTATGGGTTTTAGCGCGCAGGAATGCTCGAATTTTGCTTCGTCATGTATAAATATCAGATTTGAAAACAATAGTCGTTTTCACGATGGATTAATTTGCGCGAAATGTTTTAAAGCATTTTAAAATGTTTTAGTAGTAGCCGTTTTGAAGATGGACTAATTAGCGAGAAATGTTTTAACCCTCGACCTACGGTCCCGTAGGGCAAGCAGTTTTAAAGATAATTTTTCACCAAACATAGTATCGATTCGGCGCTGATCACCAACGGCAACATAAGCTACCTAGAGAACAATTTTATATCTATTTTCAATAAAATATTCCGCGTCAATTCAAATGAACGTCCATTCCGTGAAAACGTGTGCTAGCTATGTCTTTTAGTAAAAGTAGTACTTTGTTTAAATCGGGGAAACATGTTACTCTTCGCACTCCCGAACCCTTGATTGTTTTTATCGAGTTTAAGGCCTAGAGCATGGCCTCGATATATCCGCCAGTGGTTCAAGCATGTTCAGGTTTTGAAGCACATAATGCATTGAGTTCTTATTTATACAAATCGATCATTCATTCTTCAATTCATTCATCTATAGATCACATATAAACTGATATATTGAAGTCATGCGACACGTGCTTAATGGATTGCCTTACAGGCGTATTTTTTATAGTGATAGCCATTTTCACCAACTGATCTCATTCATATATTTTTTTTGTTGTTGTTGTTGTAAATGTAATGTTAGGTTAGGCAACATGATGTCAAATGTAAAGTCATTCTCAATCAAATTGCACGTCTCTAGACAAGTTTTGCATAATTAATACAGTGTTGATATATATATTTGACATGCAATACAAATAAGCAGCGCCAACAAAATAATAAGATGATGCAACGAGTTACTCATACTTAAGAAGCCTTAAATCATCCCAAAATGACGATACATAACTAGTGGATGTTGGATTGATTAATGAATGGTTCTCCAAACATAATTCTTCTTTAAAAGTTTGAAAATCAAACCAAATGATATTAAAACCACCTTTTTCATTTCAAGGGCAAAACAAAATTGAATATCCGATATTGCGATTTTGCAACCACGTTATTTGCTACATTTTTATATTTGTAATT
Source organism: Semibalanus balanoides (assembly GCA_014673585.1). Lineage (NCBI taxonomy): Eukaryota > Metazoa > Arthropoda > Thecostraca > Balanomorpha > Balanidae > Semibalanus > Semibalanus balanoides. The sequence goes on along the minus strand of VOPJ01014850.1, from coordinate 33,430 downwards.
TGTTCACATGTCAGACTTCCTACGATCTGCTAAAATTCAGCCTTTTTCTTACGAAGTCGTATGGAGTGTCGCCACTAAATTGATTTAATCTAAAATTTTATTTAACAATGCTTCATTCCTTACAAAAAAACAATATTGAAGTGCATGAGGGTTCTGAAAGTAGAAGCGTAGCTAATTAGTATAATTGCATAATACTTGACAGCGCGAATGGTTTAGATCTACAGAAAATGTTGGACAGATTAGGCCAGATTTGGACAAATATAGGCCATATTTGCTCCCAAGACAAGACGTGTTGAAAAGTAAGTATACTTATCAATGCATTTCTTTAATCACTTCTTGACACTTATGCTTAGTCTATTACTATACTACTAGTAACACTTGCACTGGAAGGGGATTATCGTTCCATCTCTTTTGTGCGTGATTATCTCCTGATTTTACATGTCGATGTGCATAATGTATTTTGTAATAGCTAAAAAAAAATGTTGTTCTAAGTAAGATAATTAAAAGTCGGCATATATTTTTTTGATTTAAAGGCCATATATTTTTCTCTCCAAAACGACCGCAATGGAATGTTTATTTGTAAATGACCGGAGTCCAAATGCAGCGTCTATCATCCCTATTGTATCATCTGTGGTTTATATTTGTGTCACGTCTCCACCAAGATGCGGAGGGAGCTCTCTCGCAAACATTTCGCGTGGTCCGTTGGTAGCCTATCCGCTCTAGGATCGTGGATTACAAGCGCCACTCCTAGTTTTCGGAAAGCTGGTGTGACACGTCGATCGATAGCGCCTGAGCGGCCTGCGGCTAGTGTCTTCTTTGTCAGTCATAATAGGCCTAACGAGCTATCTCTCCGCTCGGAGGCGGCCATGGGGCTAAGGTATATATAGTAAAGTGCGTAAATCTATAACCTCTCGTGTAGTTGCCGTTGCTTTATACTTGCTATCAATATTTTTTGCGCGTTTTTTTTTAAACTGTTTTTGTACGTTAAGCGATTTTCACAAAATCGTACTCTAAATATAGTTCGTAAGAAAATAAACTCCTCGCCCCTATGGGATCCATTTATTAGGCTCGAGGAGTCTATAAAACACCATTTATCGCAAACTCGGGAGTTTCATTCGTGCATAAACTTGGCTACTGCAGCTTTAAACCTTTCAAACCAGTATTTGAATAATTGTTCTCATTTCGGACACAAAATGATCCAATGAAAACTGTCTATTTGTTTCCACAATACAGGCCGTAGGATAAAAGTAATATGGACAACTGTTGTGTCCGACTGCTGCGCCACTCCGGAGTCAAGATGCAGTTATAAAGCTCTCCTTACGCTGCTTAATTCGCGCCCAGCCACGGTGACATCCTCAAGCGCACTCCCCGCACCCGGGTCACGCGACCCCAGCGCCTCACAGAGAGGCTGGGGGTCGAGAGCACACGGTAGCACCGAAAAGCAGTTTGCGAGGGTACAGGCACTGTCAACTCTCAAGCGGATCACAAGCTCATCAACAGCCCAGCAGCGGCTGGCTTGACGAGCATTGTATACGTGTTGAGCGGAATTCAGAGATGCGCGGGGCGCTGGGATCGTACACGCCGAGGCATGACAAGACGGAAGGGACACAGGCGAAGATGGACGTGAGAAAAGGCTGGAGTCTGTGGCTTCGATAGAAGATAAACGGATAACCATGACTTCGTGAGTCACCCCCCGGAAGGCTCTTGACCAGGCGAAGGACACACACTGCCAGACACTCGCTACACTGTAATGACAAGAGTAGTCCGCTTGAACATAGAACCTGCGCGATCGGAGTGAACTAGTACCCTAAAACGCTAACATTCCGTCTTTCCCAGACTGTGCGACAATAAATCATCTAATAACCAAAATACACTAGGAACAAAATTATACGGATCACGCCACAATTTGCAACGCTCACTAAACCAAGTGTTCAATATTCCACGACATCCACCGTTACCACTGCGGTTTCACGATAGCCCGGCGCAGCTGCTCATAGATAAGCGCAACGATGTCTCACGCGTTTGTGCTACCGCTCACATCGGACTAGCGCTCCTTCGGGCGCGGGTTCTTCTCTGGTGCTTGGCGGAGCGGTGGACACTGGACTGTCGCTACATGGGAAAGACAGTGGTTCTACAAGATCACGCGTTACATATCGCTTTACAAAACTGCTGTTCCGCTTGAAAACAGCCGGCCATCAGACGGCCTTCTCACAGTTACTTGAGAGCCGTTTACCGACACTACATTATACGGCTCCGCAAAGAAAGCGCTAGACAGTTTGAGTGGAGTTTTTCTAGGGAATTTTTCACGAGCCACTCTCGGTCACCCCACCCATGATGTCGACGCGAACTGCGCGCCCGCCGGTGGTCAGCGTAGCGTTTTCCCCGCCTCACTGTAACGCTGGTTTCTCTCTGTCTGCACAGCAGGCCGGCCAGGCCGCTGGCTCAGGACGTGTCACGGGCGTGAGCATCTTTGTGCCGCAGCTGCCCGGCACGCAGCGAGGCAGCCTCAAGCGAGCGTTAACACACCAGTTGTTGGCAGGAAGGTGGGGCTTGAGGGTCGTAGGTCCGATAGCGCCTGTGCCAGGAATGAAGCGTCTGCGTCCAAGACTAGTCACGGCCAGTTCCGTCCCTATCCATACGATTCGAGTGCGTGATGACCTCGCAATTGGCACTTCTCAGAGCAAGAGAGGGCGTCCGACAGACCAAGTTTACCTCCTGAAGACTCAGCTCGGGACACCTCGACCAAGTCCGTTCCCTGCGGCCAGAGACTCGGCGTCACCCGTTCAGGGACCCGGTTCGCGAGGTTCGAAATACCACCACATACACTTGAGCAGAATAGTACCTGCCGATAGCTCTTGCCAAGAAGTTGGGAAGATTAGCGACGAAACATCCAGGGTGCGTTATCGAGCTATTAGTCTGTAGACAGACCATGCAGCAGAGGCCGAAAAGCCAAACCACATGTGCAACTTACAGCCTGAAATATCTTCTACACGCGAGTCGTAACAGTAACTCTCGGTGTGTATGTGGTTGAACACATTCGTTTCCAAACTTCCACCCTTGCCATCGACAAATACTTGTCGCTGAGAAACCTACGACAGACACATATACAACCAACCCAGGAACGGCCCACAAATGGTCGAGGATTCAGGTCCTCCCAAAGTTGTGCAACGTCTTACTCTTGGTTCCGCTAAAGGCTCTTGTAGCGTAAATGACTCCCTCGGCTCGGTGGGTTCCCTGCAGAAGACAATCTTGACAAGCTGCACGACCGCCCGAACCATAGACGACACTCTGTCATCTCACATCCATTCACCTGAGGCCACGCGACACGCTAAATTCTCTGATAGCTTCTGATGTGCACGGACAATCACCTGGTTGACCTCTCGTGCGGCCAGCTCCATGAAAACTTATCCCACCCCAGCGTCTTTGGAAACAAAACAAACCGAGTTTGCCGGCGCAGAGGCAGCAGCATGTCATCCACTAGACAGATTGTCAGTTCTTGCCCACCAGCACTTCATCCTGTGAAGCGCCCTGGACAGTCTAGTTTCTTACCGTTCGGGCGAGAAGCGTCTCATTACCTTGCATTTGTGCATCTCATTCATCCTCTCCTTACTCTCTCGGCTACATCATCTTTTCAATATAGGAATGTCACGGCTCTATCTGTGCAAAGCCGGCGGCAAGGAGCAATCTGGCGGGTGCAGAGCCACGAAAACGTGCGCTAGTGGTTCGTCGCCGTCGTAGCAGCTGCCGCTCGTCTGCGTCAGCCTGCTGAAACAGTCGGCGATGTTTCCGGCCCAGGAATATGCTTCACCCCGCCGAGAGCGGTGGTCTCAGGCGAGAATACGGCTGCATAGTTCGGACAAGCGAGCTCCAATCCTTCTCTATACAATCTGGCTGGTGGGCTTTGACGGACAATAGCATAATTCCCCCTTGACTGCTGCTTAAGGCTTATTTTGCCCACCCCGCCATATAATTGCCTACTCCCCTATCTCCCTCCCGCACAAAGGGTGCAATAACTGGGCTTCCAGGAGCGGTGTGCGTGTACTGGCTACTCATGAAGATCATTGTTTGGGTCCCACGTCATGGGGTCGGGGGCTTATTCAACGTCTTGAAACCTTTGTCCTCTTTTTGGGAGGGACGGGAGGGTGGCTTGGGGGGACATACCTTGTGGTTGGAAATGGTGGGCGGCCCAAAAAACTCCGCTCACTGAAGGGCCTTTTATGATCGGTATTGCACGTAGGCTGTCGAACCAAATTTTCAAGTGCGCATTTACAGTACAGATGAAAGAACGTTCACAAACCCCCATACTACAGCCAAGGCTCACGTTCTGTTTTCGCGAATACTCGGCCTCGCATCACTTAAGCTCCGGCTGGCATACTCAGACTGGCTGGGAACGCGCCTGTCTGCGTTGTCTCTGGGGAGCGCGAGGACTGGCAATCCTTACCCCACATGGCGGACCGCCCGTCCACAACGAGTGAGTTTCTGCTGTCTGGAAAAGTAGGCGCAGACACGTTTTTGTATGAGGCCTCCGCTTGAGATCATCGAAAGCGTCTCTCTCGGGCTTCTCCCACTTCCATGCCACCCCCGACTTGGTCAGATCACGGAGGGGCGCCGAAACTGTGGACAGATCAGGTAGAAAACGACCTAAAAACGTGACCAGACCGAGAAACGAACGCACTTCAGAAGCGGTCCGCGGCTCTCTGGCATTCAAGACCGCAGCGACTTTGTCATCGGTCGCTGTAACTCCGACCCTGCTGAGACGGTGTCCCCTTTACGTTCAGCTTCATGTTCATTGGCCGAACATGGACACTTACTACCCGAGCTTTCAGCCTTCAGTCCAAGCATCCTGCAAACGACGAAGAACCGCGTCCAGCCGTTGGTCATGCTGCTCCGCTGTAGCGCTGTACACAATAATGTCATCAGCGATATTCCGAACTCCCTCGCACCCCTCCAACAGCTGCTGGATCACCCGCTGATGCATCTCTGGTGCACACGAGATACCGAACAACAAACGTTTGTAACGGTACAGCCCTTTGTGTGTGACAAAGGTGGTGATGCCCCGCGACGCCTCATCCAGCTCGATCTGGTGGAAGGACTGAGCCAGGTCTAGCTTAGAAAACATGTTAGCGCCCGTCATCTCATGCAAGATGTCATCAACTTGGATCGGGAAATTTGTCGCTCTGATAACAGTGTGCGGCGCTCATAATCAAAACCAGTCTGATATGCCGTTTCTTCGGAGCACAACAACAGGTTGATACCCACAGGGGTCGGAACCTGAATTTCAATAATGTCCTTCGTCCAGCAGCTCCTCAGCTTCCGCTCACGGGCACTGAGAGAGAACGGGATCTTCGGACTTCTGGGCGACCGTTGTGACGGTTGGATCGATCGGACAAGTCAGCTGGAAGTTTAGCTTGCAAAGTGCCTGAACAGAGCGGGATATTGTTAGAAGGATGGCCGTTGGTCGGTGACACGTCTGACTGGGGCAACACGGAGCAGGCCAGCCTCTCAGACGTTTCCTTTAACCAGCAGAGACTGAGTGAACCAGGGATTTACATGAAAGGTCTGCACCTGTGTTTTAGAAATGTGACACAGTCTTAAGAACTGAGCCAGATGAATATCGGTTTTTCCGGCACATATGCTTACAACTTGTACGCTTACTTTCGACATTTTGAATATGAAGACTCATCATTACGTTGCAGGTGGCCGCTGGTCACAAAAGCCAGTTGACGACTGGTAACTTTACTTGCACAGGATAGTTCAAGTCGCGATTTGCAGAGCGAGGCGGAAGACGTGGTCTGTGGTCCACGTACAACACAACCACACCACGGACACGCCAACCAACATCATGCCATTCGCTGTTTCGAGGATGGATCATCCGAGACACACCTTGGTATGAATACCTGCGCAACATGGATATTCTTGTTTGGCAAAAAGTCCTCGGAATGTGAGTAGAATTTGCAAAGGAACATTCTTGTCTTAACGTTAACTGATCGGGAGCTCTGTGGGACCTCCCGGCGACGGTTGGGAGGGACGGCAAGTCAGGATTGGTCATTGAAATATATAGCTATAATAGACATTTCCATGACTCAAGAACGTCGGAGCCACATCCCAGCGAGACACAGTTCCTAGAAGCAGAGGCAAATCGAAGCGGGCTTGAAACTTGTCTAAATTGAATATATTACCATTTAAATCTCGAAGGGAAATACCCGATGTCTTACGAGGCCTCGGATGGCTTGCAAAAGATCAGGTCTCTCCCGATCATCTGAGTCTTTACGGGAACATGTTCTCGTAATTACGTTCTCTTGGAGCTCGTACTGTGGATCTCTCGCCATTACTTGTAACTGCTTCTCATTTTTAAAACCAACAGGTTAAAGAAGAATGTTTTTTATCGAAAAAATAAACACTTCTGATAGTTCAACCTGACACTGCGTTCCACAAAAGATCAAATAATAACATGCAACAGAACTGCATCTTCCGAGACCAGATTGATGCCCGAGGACGCAATGTAAATACTAAAAGAAACGCTTCCAACTGTCCTATTAACATGGCTTCGGGCAGTTGAACGGGCAGCGGCCCGGTCGATCATGGTGACGTAAGTAACGCAGACGACGTTACACAAAGCGGCGAACACCTGGGCAGTGGAAGGTTCATCCTCGTCGCATGTATTGTCCGATTGGCAACGATCCGAGTCAGATGCGGTAGCTCTGTTAAGCTGTATTCGGACCAGATGGTGACATCCTCAAGCGGCACTGCCCGCACCGGTCACGCGAACCCAGCTCGGCTGACCGGTCCCGGGAAGCACTGAACACCGGGGCGAGACACAAACGCAGAACACGTGAATGGGTACAGTGTCCTGACATATAACGCGATCGGAGACGTAACTAAAGGTAAGTCTCCCAGGCCCACAGGTCTCCCAAGACACCACCGCACGACCCCGTGGCTACCAGATCCCACAGGTATCCCGAGACACCACCGCACAACCCCGTGGCTACCAGATCCCACAGGTCTCCCAAGCCATCACCGCACGACCCCGTGGTTACCAGATCCCACAGGTCTCCCAAGCCACCACCGCACGACCCCGGCCGCCGACCCTGTACCAGGAGAGCGCGGAGAGACCACTGGGTACCAGTGGCTGGACCACGGCCATCGACCCCAGAGTCCTACTGGTCTCTGGTACCGCTGGACCACGGCCATCGACCCTGCAGAGTCCTACTGGTCTTCTGTATGCTGGAGGCATTGACCCTGCCAGAGCCTCACTGGTTCTTGGACTGATAAGCTGGACACGACATCAACCCCGCGAGTCCTACTGGTCTCTGGGACAAAGTGGACACGGCCATCGAGCCCTAGCGAGTCCTAACTGGCTCGGTAAGTGGACAAGCGCATGCCGCCTGAGAGTCTTCTGGTCTCTTGTACCGCATGGACATATTGACCTGCAGAGTCCTACTGTCTCTGGTACCGCTGGACCACGGCCATCGACCCTGCAGAGTCCTACTGGTCTCTGGTCTCAGTCGCTGCCGTGCGGGTAAGATGAAACGAAGTAATTCATTAATTCATACATACCTTTATTTATGTTTCGGAAACACGAAATATGAAACGAGGCGTAGAAGTTAGAGAATCCACTGTAACGAGAACATAAATCACTTGCATTTTATTTTAGCACAGTGCGTACGTATTGAGACCAACTTTTATGCAATATTATTACACCAATTTTAAATTGCATTTCGACTCGCCTTCTGTTTACACTGTCCCGCGGTCGACTGCAATATGACTTTACCAGCGAGTAGGTAATTGACGTGTTATCCATGTACATACATACTTATATTAACTTGTACACATATAGATAGATGTACATATATTCTTTCTTGGCACGACATGACAGTATGAATGCAAGTGCAATTGGCGCATAAACGCAAAAAGCGTTTGTAACACGGCGCCGTTTGCTCGTTCACGTGATACGAAGCGAGTCTGCACGTGCCTGGCACCATTATCGGCTAATTTAGTCCCGAATATGCGCAGTGACCCACCAGTGCAAACAAACAGCCGTAAAACCACCTCAAAGCGACTCAACGACTGATACCACAATTTATGACTGTCTCACGCGACCCATAAAGATAGCATCGAACGCGTTTCACCCGCGGTTAATGAGTTCGGGCACGCAACTGAACCACGGCTGACCGCCTTTACACCCAACCACCAGTTGGACCCAAATCACAGGCCTTCCACAAACCCGCGGACATATCAACTCGAAACAAGCCGAACTTCGGTGCACCTGGCATCGCCATTCCTAACTTGAGCGGCCAGTGTCGCGCCAAGCGGTCGTTGCTGGCCTCCCGCTCGTCGGCTGCCGGCCTCCCAATGACCCCATAGCGCCACTGCTCCGGTGATAGGCCCCAGCGGTGAGACGGAGGGCCCTATCAACGGTAGCAGCGGCGCCGAGTCGGCCCCATCCGGCGGCGATGGCGGCTGCTGCCGGGATATAGACTATATGTGCCGAACACGTTCGTAGACGGAGACCGCTTAAAGAGACCTACAGCAGGTGAGACGCGCCATCAAGGCAAAGCCAGGTGGAAGCTGCAACAGAGAAAATCCGATGGAGAGCGCCAAGAGACTAAGCCAGGTGGAGACGCCAGAGACCAAGCCAGGTGGGAGACGGCACATGGAGACTTCAGCAGGTGAGAGACGCGCCTAAGAGACACTATTTCGCCAGGTGGAAGACGGAGCCACGAGACCACACAGGATGGAGAGCGCACATGAGAACAGCCAGATGGAGACGCGCCACAGAACCACAGTCTAGGATGAATGAGCTACGAGAACCACAGTATGATTGGGAGACCGCCCCAGAGCCACAGTCCGATGGAGAAGTGCAAGAGACACAGCCAAGGTTGGGATTGCGCCTCAAAGACAAGCCAGTGGAGACGCCACAAGAGACAAGTCGAGGAGACGCCGCCAAGGAGCCACAGAGGTGGATGACGCGCCTCAGAGACACAGCAATGGAGACGCGCACAGAGACGACAGCGGTGGAGGCTTATAGAGACACAGCCAGGTGGAGAGCGCCAAAGAGACCAACAGCCAGTGTGGAGAGGCCACAGAGACAAGCCATGTGGAGAAAGGCCACAGAAAGACAAAGCCAGTGGAGACCGCAAGAGACTAAGCAGGGAGAGCGCCACAGAGACACAGCTCAGGTGGAGACGGCCACATGAAGACAGCCAGGGGAGAGTGCCACAGAGACAAGCCAGGTGGAGACGCGACAGAGACACAGTCAGTGTGGAGTAGCGCTCAGAAGCTACAACAGGGTTTGGTAGAGGCGCCACAGAGAACAGCCAGTGTGGAGACGTTCGTTAACAGAGCAAGCAGGGGTGGAAGGCCTCAGACACATGCCAGTGAGACGCGGTCACATGAGACACAGTGGTGTGAGACGCGCCTCAGAACACACAGCCAGGTGGGACGCGCCACAGAGGACCCAGCCAGGTGGAGACGCGCCTCAGAGACCACAGCCAGGTGGCGTGACGCCGGGTGGCGGCCTACTGGCTGGTATGTCGGAGTGAGACGGAGGATTCAACACGGGTAGATTGTTGACGGGACTGCTGCTGCCTGTTGCGGCACCTGTGGCGCGCCGCGCGGCAGAAATGTGGAGAAGATCACAGAGACTATCCTCCCACTGACAATCAGATGGTGGCGGCCTTAGATGACGTGCGGACTCTCAATGAGTGGCATTTGAAGGTGGCAAGGTTGAAGGGTTTTCAATGACGGGTTTAGTGGCCATGTCACAGTGTTGTATTTAAGAATCACCAACTCACTTTCCAAACCGTCCCTCTGGGTGCATTTTTTAGCACACACGATGGTGCATTCTTTCAGGGAGTCTTTTTCAGCGGAGGTTTTCTGGGACAATCTGACGATCGAGATCGGTGGTACTGGCGAATGAACACGCAGTGGCACGTCTTACTTCAGAACTGAATTTTTATTTGACTATACACACACACATAACATCAAATATATGTCATTGCATTGGAAATCTGTTGTATAAACGTATGAAGTTGTGCACATGCCTGATCATTTAAATGTTCAAGTATTTCACTCTTTACAGTCTTCTGCACCAAACTCTTCAGAAACGCTCCATTAAATTAACATGCAAAAAGCCCGTCGCTCCTAAAACGACGAGGTTAATTTTCTCGGGAGCTCTTGCATGAAATTAAGCCTTTGAGGTATCTTTATTATTCCAGAGGAGATAAGATAGCAATTTTCAATTAGTAATGTCGATGAGAATATATGCAGCAATTTACGCTCAAAGTCCCAGGTGATTTTGCTGACGTCGCTACTGATATAATCCGAAGGAATGACGGTACAATGACGATGAAGGGCCCCTGAAGCTGACCGAGGGCCCCCTCAAGCAGGCCGAGGGCCCCTCAATCTGTTGGTGGGCCCCCTCAAGCTGCCCGAGAGACCCTGGAGCTAGCCCAGGGTCCCTCGAGCTGGCCAAGGGCCCCATCAAGCTAGCTGAGGGCCCCCTTAAGCTGGCCAAGGTCCCTCGAGCTGGCCGAGGCCCCCCTCAAGGTGGCTGAGGGCCCCTCAATGAAGCTGACCGTGGGCCTCCTCAAGCTGGTCGAGGGCCCCTCGAGCTGGCCAAGGGCCCTTCGAGCTTGCCAAGGGCCCCTCAAGCTGGACGAGGACCCTCCCAGTCTGACGGAGGATCCTTCAAGGCCGACTAAGGACCCCTCATGCCAACCGAGGGCCCCCTTAGACCGAGAGAGTTCCTACAGGCCGAGAGAGCTCCCTCAGATCGAGAGAGCCCCTGGAAGGTCGAACGAGGTTCCCCTAAGACCTACAGAGGGCCCTCAGCCTACAGAGGGGCCCTCAGCCTAGCAGAGGGCCGCTAAGCGGCCATTATTAGGCCCTCAGCCTACAAGGTTTCCTCGACCATGGGTACTCAGGCCCCTACCCATTCAAGTTATTATGCGGACAGAGGCCCCATCAGGCTGGACAGAAGGCCAAATCGGACGATAGATGGCCCAGACTTAAGAGAGGTCCCCCTCAGACCGACAGGCTCCTTCAGACCGACACAGGGCCCTCCTCACGACCTACTCTAACTTTGACGTCTGGTCAGCCAAGAGCCCTTAAAAACAAAAGACAAGGTGGGCCCCTCAGCCCAAGAGGGACCGTGGGATGTCCAGGTTGCACTGTCAGGTCAGTGGCACAATGTGAAAATCCAGGTCACGGTCAGGTCAGAGCACAGTGACGCTGTGTGAGTCAACTGGGGCTGGCTCCATTCAGCGAGGACGCGGGCGGAGAGACACCCAGTGACGTCACACAGCGGTCTGTGCAGAATGTAAACAAATCGCCGGATGTCGCTACCTTCTTATAGGGCCTTGTGTAGCACGGCGCAACACCCTCTCAATTTGGTCTTGTTCTCCACAGAACAATGGTCCCCACACACAATTATCATACTCAAGAGTCAAGAATGGGACGTACAATAGAATTAAACAGAAGGGGGATCGTCTGCCTGTTGAGATTGATGAAAGACCTTTTAATCATCCCGAGCATTCGGAATCCTTTGGCCACTGCCTGGTCAGCATGCAGATGAAACTTCAGTTTCTTGTCAATCATTACGCCCAAATCCTTCTCCATGTCAACAGTTTGCAACACTTCACCATTAATTGTGTACTCGTTGCCGATGTTCTTCTTCCCTAGATGCATTACTTTGCATTTATTGGCATTGAATGGCAGCTGCCAGACATGTAAGCTTTCAATATCGTTTTGTAAGGTCAATTTCTGGACACAAGATGCCTGGGAATACCGATTTGTATGCTGGGCCAGATGGAGATGCTCCAGACGAAGTAAAGTTTCGCTTTATGGGAAAGTATCCGAAGACGATAATGGTATGGATCGCCATGTCGCCGAGGGGCGTTTCCAAGTCTGTGCTCCTCCAGAGTGGCACGAATGTCGATGGCGGCGTCTACCGTCAAATGTGTCTTGAGAAGAGGACTGTTACCGTTCATCGATGATAAATATTCTGACGGTGGATACCTCTTCTGGCCAGACCTGGCAGCGGAACATTACGCGCGTGACACTGGCCAGCTTCTGCAGGCCGGAGTGACCCCCCTGAAACGAGATGACAATTCTCCCAACGTTCCCCAACTTCACCCAATAGAGGACTTTTGGGGCATGCTGAAGCAGAGGGTGTATGGATGAGACTGAATGGCAGCCTCTGAAGCACGATTAAGAATAATAGTCATCATGGCCTTGATAAAAATCGACCCAGAGGTTCCGCTCACTATGATGCAGGGAGTTGGTCTGCATGAGCACTCCGCAAACCTCAATGGACCGCTGCATAAGGTTCACTGAATGACATGCTGTACCAAAGAACCCAATGTTCCAGTGTTGTAAGTTTGGTGAAACCCCGTGGAAATATAAGGAAGTTATAGCATTTCAAATTCATTCTCAATAATTAGTGGACACCCGTTAATCCTGGTACTTAACGAGCTACTTAAAGGTGATAGTTCACCTTGAAAAACAAACAAAAAAACTCAGAAATGATGAAGAGAAGCAAGGAAACCTATATTTACGCGGAAAAGGCAAATTAAAATGTCAATTATTTGGTGATAATTCATTTTTTTCCTCTAAGTAATGCGAAATCAGCTTGCTTAGAAGCACGAATGTCATCAAAACGTCAATCGCATTTGGAGGGGCATCGTGGCCGCATACAAGACAGTATTGCCAATCACCTTGTTTCAACAGTGTGCGTTGAAAATGCAACGGCGTTTAGAACCACGGAGACTTATTCGAAGATCCAATATCAACGTGCTTATCATTGTATGTTAATTTGACATAAATCGCCGGGCGAAGTCACATAGAATTAAAACATAACGGGCAAGAGAATACAATATTCTTTTGCCGTTATTTTGTTTATCCAGAAGAAGTTTCCGTGGTTCATCATGGACGTGAGAAGTTGGTTAAATATTTCAGCTTAGCCTTTATTCATGTATTCATTTACGACAAAATATCATGAGTGTAATTCTTTTGTATTAATTCAGTGCAGTGAAAGAGAAGGTTTATTCTAAACCGCGTGCACGCCAGAAATGCAGCAAGATAACGGTTTGGCCTGCATCTGCAAGACTCAGGTACGTCGACGAGTAATTTTGCTGAGAATGTCTACTTACAGAATAACGTTTTATAGACGATTTAAGCATCAAAATACGATAAATCCTTCACAAGAGTTTATTCTTGCAATCCAGGGAAATGAGGTACTGAAGCAATATGTTCTTGTCCAGTCCAGCACTGTTTCTATCAAACACTTTTCCCAAAGTCTTACGTCATCTGTACGTCATAATCATGCGTCAAATCAGCAATAAATCAGCCAATCAGACGTTGGAGTTACACCGGGTATTCCGGTCTCGGGACTTTAGGACTGAGATATTAATAATCTAAGGAAGGTTTTTCTTTTTGAAAATGTGAAAGAGTCAAAGTCATTTTTCGAGCCATTCGCGCCACAACTTGGCTATCTGAACTCCAAAACCCAATGTTCATAAGTCGAACTATTACCCAAACTATTTCATAACTGGAAACTAGTCCCAGAGCCAATAAGGGCGATGTCAACAAAGTTCTTCCTTAGCAGACCTTCTGCCGACAATTAGTTCGACGCTCTTACCTCGATCAGTACATGTAGTCAGCGATGCTTTCTGGTTCCACCCAGCGACTTTACTCGGAGATTGTAACGGTATGCCTAAAGTCGATGAGCAGCTCGAAATCAGAGGGGCCGGACGGTGTCTGCCTTCCGCTCTTGAGGAAATGTTTCGAAGTGGTGGGCCCGCACCTTCTTCACATCACAGTTCTCTCGTGTCAGGATGCGTAACCAACTCTGGAAGGAAGCCGTCATTATTCCAATTCACAAAAGCGGATCCAACAAGGAACCAAGCAACTACCTGCCTGTAAGTGTTCTAAGCCCAATCGGCAAGCTCGCTGAAACAAATTATTTGACACAACTTACGGAATACATCAACAAAAACCACATACTTTCAGACTCACAATACGCTTACAGACCACACCATTCCACTGAAGATGCCAGCATAGATATCGTTACACATCTTGCCGGAAACATGAACAATGGAAATATCACTCCATGTGTTCGCTGGATCTGTCTAAAGTATTTGATTGTGTGGACAGAAAAGCCCTCCTATCAAAGCTAGAGTCCTGTGGGAAACCGTCTCATTGGTTATCCAGTTATTTTGCAAATCGCAGACAGACGGTAAAAGGGGGAAATACTTCGAAAGCAATTTCTTTTGGTGTGGTCCAAGGCAGCATCCTGGGACCAATGCTCTTTCTCTTGATGACCAATGACCTGCAATGTTATGTGTCAAATAAATACAAAATGGTGGTGTATTCAGATGAAACCCAGCTCTTACACAACCGACCTCCTACCGACCAGGGGTTAGAAGATCTTCGAAATAACATCGAATTCGATCTCAGAGTAGTATGTTCATGGTTCAAAGCAAATGGTCTCAAAATTAACCCAATCAAATCAGAATTTATTACCGGGTCGGCACATTCCATCACGAGATCCGAGCGGGAGCCTCTCTTCAAGTTCAAGTTCGAAGACACAGTACTTCAGACCGGCCAACACTAAGCAGTGCTAGAATAGAATTATACAACCTTAACTGAAAGCCACTAAACCCCATGCAAAAATGGTGCTATCAATTGCTTCTGAGTTATCTCAAGTCATCAGGACACACCTGCGGCAACGGTTCTTCCAAAGCTGCTTTTAAACTCCTAATTAATACCCCCGTATTGCGACACATCTCCTGCTGCCTGTCAGCTTGGGCTTCACCACCGTACGTCAACCGAAGACAAAGACAAGGCTATCAACTTCGGAGTGCGAATTTCCCGGCAAGCACAAAAGAAGATCGCATCTCTGAATTGCACAGGTCTCTTGCTTTGATGATAATCAGGAGATGATCACCTTCCGTGATTGGCACGAAAATTAACAACATCGTGCACGGCACCAAAGGCATCTGAGACAGTTGGTAGGGCTTGTCATACCCGAGGGGTGGAGGTGTCGTCCCGCGCGATCTCGCCGAACATCATTCAGGCCACAAATATCATGACCAGTCATCTGGGAACGGTACAATAAGATGTTCCCGCAGAGAAGCGGCTAACTCTCACGGAATAATCTGCCAGCATTACTGCGCCACACCCAGACGCCAACGGCATCAAAAAACAACTTGAGGCAGCACATCTTGGAAAGAACCATCGAATAGCGTAACGAACAACATGACGCGAAATCAATAACTATTAACCAAAAAATCATTAACTTTGCAGCTCTCGTAATTTAGGTAATTTCGGGAAAAAGGAAGTTTGACCGCATCTCGGCTGCTTTGGAAGAGCTAGGCTGTCTCACGTCTGCAGACTTATTTTATCACCAGACCTTGACCTCACTTCATCGGATCCGTCTCACTAGTCAACCAGAGTGTCTGGCTTCGCAGTTCTATACGAACCGAGAGCGTGCTGATCGTGTGCGCAGTACTGGGCAAGACCATCTGCTCAGTCTGCCTCGCATCAACGGCTCTGCTGCGGGCAAGCGTCAGTTTGTCTATCGCGAGGCCAAGCTGTACAATAACCTGCCACCTGAACTTGCGACCGTCTCAGTGGCGTCATTCAAACTAAAGCTGAAGCAGCGACTGCTACCTACGCAGTAGTACAACGATGACTATTGGCTATGTATCTGAGTATGAATCTGTGCGTGTGAATGTTATTTTATCCACTGTTTGTATGCATTCCATGCTCTTGACTCGGGATTAGGAATAGCCCCGGACCTCGGTCCATTAGAGGGGATAATCCCACGATGTACAATAAGTAAATAAGCGACGGAATAGTAAAACGAACTAGGGAGACTATAAACGATCCTGAGCCCGCGTACTTCTCTAATATGTATATTGTTGACGTGCAAGTGAAAGAGATGTATGTTATTATTATATGTAAGCTCGGAACCTGAAAAGCCCCGCCCCCCGCTGGCGGAAGGTGAAGGGTATTTAGGTAGGTAGGATGCTCATTCGCTCATCGTGTATGAATGTATGTATCGAAGTAGAATAAACGCTATGCATATTCCTGTATTAGACATAGGAAAGGGGCTATAATTGGGAGGGGATTTCGCCACTTCTTGTTAATAAAATAAGTTTATATTTTATTTTCTAAATATGAAAAGTTGAGACGAGGAACAATGGAACAAGACACGAAAAACCAAAATCCACAAATACATATTCCATACGGGTTATGCAACCTCTCAAAACCAGACAAAAGCTTCATTGCTACCTTCAAATTGAAATGAAGTTCTACGCCGCTGATTCCTGTATTCCTGTTCTCCGTAAGCCGGCTGTCATGTCTCTCCACCCACGATCGGGTCATCATCGGCAGCCCAGCTGGGGCGCTGCTCGTGCTAAGTCCCGCCACTGACCCTGCCGAGCTGTGGCGGCTCCCCGGGAGGTCGGCATCGCTGACCTTTCTGACGATCGTGGCGGCAGCTGAGTATCCGCTAACGACGCCGCTCAGCCACCGGGTAATACCGCCGGACGCGGCCCCGCGCTCCCACGGGACGGCCAGCGCCGCCCCGCCGCCACGCAAATAATGTCTGTTGTTGCCGGACGGCGGCCGATCTGGCGGCGGTGCACTCCCGGCTGTCCCTCTCCCACTCCCACTTCCCACCTCCCGGCTTGTCCCCTCGCCACCCTTCCCACCCTCCGGATACCTCTCCCACCACTCTACCCACCCTCCCCGGCTGCCTCTCCCACCTCTTCACCCTCCAGATACCTTCTCCCGCTCTCCCAACCCTCCCGGCCTGCCCTACCCACCCTCTTCCACCCCTCCCAGATACCTCTCCCACCGCTCTCCCACCCTCGCCGGCTCGCCCTCTCCCACCCTCTCTCCACCCTCCCGGCTGCACCTCGCTGCCGCCGCTCTCCCACCCTCACGGCCTGCCTCTCCCACCCTCTCTCACCCTCCCGAGCTGCCCTCTCTGCCGCCGCTCTCCCACCCTCCCGGCTGCTCTCCCCCTTCTTCACCCTCAGTGCCTCTCTTTGCCGCCGCTCTCCCACCCTCCCGGCTGCCTCTCCCACCCTCTTCCACCCTCCCGGCTGCCTTTCTGCCGCCGCTCTCCCCCCTCCCGGCTGATCTCTCCACCTCTTCCACCCCACCCGGCTGCTCTTGCCGCCTCTCCCACCCCGCTGCCTCTACCCACCTCTATCCACCCTCCCGGCTGTCCCTCTCCCACCTCTGGCTGCCCTCTCCCACCCTCTACTACCCTCCGGCTGTCCCTTCTCCCTCTCTTCACCCTCCCGGCTGTCCCTCTTCCCCACCCTCGTCCACCCTCGGCTGCCTCTCTGCCGCCGCTCTCCCACCTCCCGGCTGCCTCTCCCACCCTCTTCCACCTCCCGGCTGTCCCTCTCCCACCCTCCTTGGCTGCCTTCTCCCACCCTCTTCTCACCCTCCCGCTGTCCCTTCTTACCCCTCTCCCACCCTCCGGCTGCCTCTCCCACCCTCTCCCACCCTCCCGGATACCTCTCCCACCGCTCTCCTACCCTCCCGGCTGCCTCTCCCACCCTCTTCCACCCTCCCGCCGCTGTCCCTCCCCACTGCTGGCTGCCTCTCCACCCTCTCTCACCTCCCGGCATGTCCGCTTTCGTACCCTCTCTCACCTCCCGGCTGTCCCTCTCCAATCCGCTCTCTCACCCCTCTCCGGCTGTCCTCTCCCAACCGCTCTCCCACTCCGGCTGCCTTTTCTTGCCGCCACTCTCCACCTCCGGCTGTCCCTCTCCCACCCGCTCTGCCCAGCCGGCTCTCCCAACCTTCCCGGCTGTGCCTCTCCCACCTCCTCACCCTCCCGGATGTCTCGACGCCCACTACTCCCGCCTCTCTCACCTCCGGCCTGTCCCTCTCCCACGCTCTTCCCACCCTCCCGTGCTGTCTTGACGCCACTCTCCCCCCTCTCTCATCCCTCCGGCTTGCCTCTCCCCACCCTCCCTGCTGCCTCTTACTCACCCTCTCCACCCGCCGGATGCCTCTCCCACCCTCTCCCTCCCTCCCGGGCTGCCCTCTCCCATCCTCACGGTGCCCCCTTCGCCTCTTCCCACCCTCTCCTCCACTCCAGGCTGCCTCTCCCAGTCCTCACGGCTCCCGGCTGCCTCTCCCACCCTCCCAAGTCCCAGCTGCCTCTCCTACTCTCTCCCACCCTCCCGGCTGTCTCTGTCGCGCTAGCAAAAAAGTATCCGGCTACGCGACAGCGGTGGCAGCCGGCCACTCTGGCGTCGAGTGACTGCGAGTGGCGACTGGCCGGCGGTACCGATAGGGAGGGGGAGTGGTGCTCAGTACTGCCGCACGGTCCAGGGGAAGGACTAACTAACTATAGTGGCAGGAGAACCACTGACGATATTCATCCTGGGTTTTATATTATGTAAACAAATAGTGATAGCCTAGTGCTAAACCGTCCGCTACGCTGGACGATCTATGTATACAGGCTACATTTTTACGTTTTTTATCCGTCCGATACCTCACCGTCAAGGGATGCTGGTTTTGTGACCTTTAAGACACTTTCAATCGGTGTCCCGGATGGCGCTGCAATGTTTTGCCGTACTGTGATTCTGATGGAGGTTACCTGTTGCACCACCCAGTTCGTCACCTAAATGTACAGAGTCGCCGTCGAAGACACACCAGCGCGGCCAACCCTATAGCATATTCGCATTAATGTACATAACCCTTCGTAGCTGTCTAGTTGAAATTTCGCTTATCAGATGGTGATATTATCGGTGAGAAATTGAGTGGTGCTATTTTTCTAAGCACAGACATTATCTTAACATGCATGATGACAGTTTGTTGTTGGAAAATGTGGGAAACACATTAAAACACACATGATGTCTTGCGATCTGCAAAATGAATGTCTTAGATACTATTCTATGGTAATGTGTCACAACTACATAACCTTTCGTATTTTTAAAATATATAAGGAAAAAATTGGTTGTGGACGAACAGAGACAGACAGAGAGACAAACATACTTCCTTAAATAATAAGCTAAATATATTATATAAAGTACCATCATAATGTCTACATTACGACTCTGCATTGCATTTATTCCCCAACCTTCATTTGCAACACATTTTATACCTTTTGTTGCCTTTTTTATTTATCTGTGATATATTTCTCTAAAGTGAAAGTTATATAACTTTCGACAGTGTGCGATATTGCACAATCATCATCATCATCATCATCGTCTTTATTTGGCGTCAAACATAACTATACAGTAAGGCGACAAAAACAGTCCGAGGCCCCATCAGCCAAACACTCAATCTGCACCTCGGGTCCGCGAAGCACCGCCCTAAAACCGGTGTTGCAAGCTCCAACGCTAATAGTGTGCAGCGAAGCACCATTCACATTTTAACTTTTACAAATATGGACACAGTTATATAAGTGCTATGCACAGACAATCCCATGAGACACTATACATATCGCGAGATACAGAACGAGCACTACATCAGAAGCATCACACATGCTTGTCATGTGTAATGAGTTATTCGTCACCGTCATGCGTCATTCGTCACTGTCATGAGTCGGAGAATTTTACGGGATGATGGGCACAGTGCTATCAGAGTAGGATCGTGATGGGGATATCCACAGTACCATCAGATACGGTAGGCTCGCGAATTAGACCGACATCAATGCTGCCGGATGCTGCGTCCATTGTAACTTCAAAGTTATTATTGCCAAGGCTGTGAGCTATGCCGAGGAAAGAACCCTGTAGCTCCGAGGGTGTAGTGGCGAGCACGGCAAGACCACGAATCATGATCTGCCTAAGTCGGTGCTCAGAGTGAAACAAATGGGCCAGGCCACGCAGAATGAAACTTCTGAGTAACTCCTGCACTCTCGGTACGTTAAGGGCGGTCATCAAAGCAGTATGATGTGCGAACGGCGGAAGCCCGAGGGCTGCTTTTAAGTGACGTGATAGAAAGGTTTCGAGCTCATCGACATCGGTGAACCGCAAAGGAGTAACTACACATCCAGATATAAGGGCTAGGACCACGATAGTGCGCCAAAGGAAAGCTTTATCTAAGGCTGACAAGTATTTACTAAGAATTCCCACAGGGTTTAAGCCATAAAAAGCTTCACGCGCACGCCTGACACGATGGTGTACGTGGGGAGTACCACACAAATCTGAGCTGATACCCACACCAAGGTGTTCTGTTTCAGCACACACAGTGAGCTGCTGTCCTGAAAGCCGCTAAATTGGGAGCTCAGCTAACAATTCCATACCAAAGACGAGGCAATGGCTCTTAGTCTTTGATTTGTCAGGATGGGTAAACTCTAGCCTCCAGCCTTCTCCGAACTCTTCAACAATACACAAGAGATGACTGAGATTTTTGGCATTAGTGGAGATGAGCATTAAATCGTCTGCATAGCAGATTGCTGGGACATGGTAGCCGAGGAGCTCGGCGCCACGAACGCTCTGATCAAGAAGCTGTATCAGCGGTCAAAAAAATACGTTTGCTAACGCTGGGGAGAGGATTGCGTCTTGTCTGGTACCACGATTAATGCGAAAGGTTTCGGAACGATGCCCGAAAAATCAACTGTCCATTAAAGGGACTGTCCCACCTTCAAAAAATGTGTCAAATGTACGTCGTTTGTGGTGTAAAATATCGACAGTGAATGCTGCTGAACCAGATTATGACATTCTGCTTCTCACGACAGTGCTCAATTTCATAAAAAAATCATTTTAATATTTGGGCTGATGAGCGTCATATGAAGGAATTTTTGGGAAAAAAGAAAACCTTCCACGCTGTTATAAGTAGGACTAGTGTATGGCTCAATGTATGCCGAAGATGAAAACACAGTCGACTGTAATCAACATTTTAGCAAGAGAGACTTACGACATCGGCTCACGGCCACCATTCAAATACATTGGGGGTGGCGATATTAAATTGCAAAATCAAACTCGATTCTCTTGATTCGACCTCAGTGGTTGCTTTTAACTTATAACCATACATTTAATTTCAATGCCAAGCACGCAAAATGGCTATCTCAACTCAAATCTTATGTTAAGGTGGGACAGTCCCTTTAACAAATTATAAATAACATACAAATACAAGCTAGTAACAAAAGTAAATACATGATGTTTGTCTATTTTTTCATAGGTTTTATGTAAACCACGAATAGACAGGGCTGATGGTGATCGAATAAAAATTATCAGATTATGGGCGTTTTACTCCTTGAGCTGCCTTATTAAGATATTTGCTTCAGCTTGAATAAGCTGACAGCAGCTCTGGTAACTCGGTACTAAGTGCTAAACAAAGTGTATTGTGGAGATGCTCTAGGCTTACGATAATATTAAGCTTTTAAACTGGTCGAAACGACAAAGGATAGAGCGGTTTTGCGTTGTCACGTGATATATTGTTCCTCGTTCTTTAAATGCTCCTTAACATCTAGGCTTTTTTCTGATGGCAAGGACCAGCACACTTCAGCTGTTATACTGCACGATATATGCCTATATACAATTATTCAAAGTTGTATTTAGCAACTCGTTGGCAATCAGTTAAAAAAACACAGCCTCATCTCTATTGCCCCTGATGAGTATTCTGGGAAAATATTTCACTCAACCTCTATTTCAAATTTCGATTCCTATGAGTACGTCAATATAGTATAGTCTGACTGTCGGCGCTTTCGGCTTTACTTCATCTTTGACTACTCAAACATGTATAATTGGGTGTCTAGGACCCAGTTGTGAGTCAAGAGCAGCTTCAGCCTTCTAAGAAGAGGAATCTTCGGAGTCTTCTGGCTAACTCCCATTTCCAATCGATGAGCTGCCGTTTTGTCTCCCTCGGCGGGATGGCCGGCGGTTGTGCGTGGTAAGCCTGGAATCGCGTTCCCTTCCACCCGCCGCAGAGGCCAGAAGGCCTATTGGGCACGAGTCGTGGACCGTTTGCTGATTGCTAATCAATAGAACGCCAAAGACAGCTTAATTGGATCGTTCCGTCGCCCAAGCTAAGTAGCCAATTTTCGGGAAAAGATGAGAACATGCCGTTATAGTTTTGAACCACAATGTTCGGTTTGTGCAGCGTAAAATAATATCTGAAGGAAATCAATATGAACGAAAATTCACAAAGGAAGCACACCTTCTGAGCGAGTGATTTGTTTTGGGTATGCTGGCCTAGGACGAACTAAGGTGATTAACATCGCGCTGGAAACATGTGAGCTTTGATTTTCATGGTTCAATTAATAAAACACAGTATTGATTGGCTCATCATTTTTTAACGCCCAAAATACTGACACTAACGCTATCGCCTCTAATTCCACACCACTTCTTTCTGGATTCTATCCGCCGTTTGCCATTCTCTCTCTCTCTCTCTCCGACTGATGTTGTGGGCTGGTCATATCCTGCCCGAGCGGGCGCGGTCCCGGCCCACCCTCTCCCGGTATCGAGCCGCTGCCTGCCAACTTCTTCCCTCCGACGACGGCGGCACGTCAACCCGCCGATTGCCTCGGGCGATTCGAGCGAAGTGAATGGAGCCGGCGAGCTGTCGCCTCTTGACGCGCGCCGCGCGAGATGAGCCGTTTCAGCAATCCGCCGCTGCTCCGACACTGAAGCAATTCCGCCGTCGAAACCGCTGGGACTCATCTGCCGCGCAGATGCCGGAGAGTTGCACTTTGCTCTGCTCTGCTCTGCTCGGTATCAGAGAGCACAGGATGACTGCAGATCTCGGTTGGCGCTGCGCCGGCTTCTATTCCGGGCGGGCGAGCCAATCGGTAGCCTGTACTGGTAGACTGCCCCGCAGAGCAGGTGGACGACTGAGTGGGTAGACTGTACCGCTTGACTGCAGTGTGAGCGGTACAGCCTACCACCGGCACGGAAGGAATGATCTCAGCACATCACCCGCCACGAGAATGCGCCTTAAGCCCGGTGCACACCGGATCCGTAACGGCTCCGTACTCGTTACGTCCGTAATTATAATAGTATTCCTAGAGTCTAACTAGACATTGCGGTTAAATTTTCCCACAATGTTAAAATGTGCAAACGTCGTTCGCCAGTTAATCTGGAGCAACCTTCGCCGTAAAACACCATTAGGTACTCACTCAAATGAGAGACTGGGAAAATATATGGAAACTTTTTCTGTCCGACTCCGGCTCCGAGTCTGAGGCGGATTGACAAGTTGTCATCGTGACTGAATTTTCGAGACGTGATGCATCTGCTTGGATTGTTGAACAGTAGAAGTTACTCTTTACTTCGCTCGAATGTCATATTTCAATGCAAATGATGAATGGAAAAAGTGAGGAAGCGACCGAAGCGTGATTGATTGGTAATTCACATATTTACCGGTTTTCTCAACGCCTAGGTCAATACTACGTAACTATACCGTAATACGTGAATAGAGTTCTAGGGAGAACGGTACCGATCACTTGACTCAAGAATGAAATAGGCTATGGCTAAATGCTGTTATAGAGCTGTAGCAAGATCGACATAGTTCTTTTTTTTTTACATCTTAGACAATAATTAATTTCAAATTCAATAATGGTTTTTATTGCTTTGTTGGGGTAGGTGCCCATAGGCATGTATCCTACATTCAGACAAGCAGGTATAAAGAAAAGTGTTTAAAGGCATGTTACATATTAAGATTTTACATAGTTAGCAATAATCGTATAAATTCTGGCATAAACTTTATTTGGGGCAAAATAACCAGCTGCCTCTCAGACATCCAACACAAATTGTGTCACCAAATAGCAATTATTTCATTTTTAAACTGCTCCTAGATTCAGACTGGTCTTCGATTTTTGATATTTAAACCCTTTGGTTTTCTTCACGACACTCTATCAGAACACTATGAATATGGTCGCGTGCTTAGTGGAACCGGCGCACTCGAATCGAACGGCTCTAGTAAACTTAAGCCTACACCAATACACTAGCTACTGCATTTTACGATTGCACAACCGGCGCCGTACGTGCTACGGCGTTACGGGAGGCGACAAGAAAACGAGTCTCCAGTTGCGTATGTTTATTTCGCGCCGAAACATTGAAGTCTCCTCCCATACTATGACGTAAGCAGGCGCCGCCGTACTCAGTACGGACCCGTAATGGTAATTACGGATCCGGTGTGCACTGGGCTTTAGTCTGTTAAAGTAGGCGGATCAGAAACAAGGAAATAAAGCGGCGTAAACCATTGTGCACAGTTTGTCACATTCCTTTTTCCTTTACACGGCTGTGATCTTTAGCATGCTGTGATGATTGGTTAAATGTGGGCGCGTACCTGTAATTTCAACACTACATCGATATGGTTCAGTTTATACTACACTGACTTTCAAACTAATTTGCTAGTAAGTGAGTGGACAGATTGATATCATTTAAAAGAGTTGCTGATAGCTAAAGCCCTTCATGGGAAATATAAAAGACGGTTGTACTGCGCGGCACCGCTAATTTTTTTTCGAGACATGTTCCTAGGAACATTGTGGACACATTTCGTATTTAGAGCTAATCGTCCTGCCTGCAATTTTTTATTTCCGTTCTGACTTGATTTATATTCGTGCATAGTTGTGTACAGCACAATGGGGTTGGGTGCAATGTTGTAAGTTACCAGCGTTTTGGGTTCATAAAAGCAATGCTAATTTTTCAATATTTTATGCTTAAACAAAAACTAGTACAGATTTTATATGAATTTATAAATTATTAAACGCTACAACAATTGGAGGGGTAAAAGGCAGAGTAAGACAAAGTCCATGCTGCACCAATGGCTTGTGTCATACTCTGCCTTGCACCCTTCCAATTAAGCTCATGATTCTTGCAGTTGTGATGTCACGATCATACTTGAAATCATGACCGAAAATGACGCTGACGTGTCATCTTCTGTGCGGCAATAAAAACAGCTGTGTTACTATTTACAGAGTCTATCTTTCCGCCACAAGTTCAAGTCCCAGTTAATATGCACTATGCACATAAACATTCAAACAGGGAGCTTCTTTTAGGGGATCGGCATTAATCTGCTTCAATAGTGCTATCACAAATTACTATAGACGTGACGACACACAAAATCAAGAATGTTTATACAAAAATACATATTACACGTGTCATACCACAGTCAGGTCAAAGGTCAAAATTGAGGTATTTTAATTTATGGGCCATACCTTCCATCCAAATCCGAGACGTAAATTGTGACTATTGTTGCACACAGTGCTCTCAAATGTATAATGCATCTCCCGTAGAAGCAAAAGTGAAATTGTAAGCAATAATCAAGGTCACGATCAGGTCACACAAGGTCACTATTGGGAAAAGGTCTACGAAAGTCATGCGACACATGTTTCATGGATTATACGAGATGGATATTACTCGTAGTAGCAGCAATAGCAGCAGTCGATAGTCGCATCAATTTTCACAGCCTGGCCCTCAGGTCAGGGTCAGATCACGTATGGTCAAAATTTGAAATTGATTAAAAAAATGAAAAAGGCATGTTTCTCGACCAGTTTTGTCTCAGAAATACAGTGGAAGCATTTTTTTTTGTATGTATCTGGTCATTAAAAGCCAACAAACGCAGCTTCAAAAATGACGTTATGAATTACCTTTACTTAGGAAGCCATAGGACGGTAAAAAATTAAGATATTGTTTTTGAATTTGGTTGGGAATCATCCATACTAGGTTCTCTAATGCATGTGTAAGACTGCAGTTAATCTTGTCTTTATATTATCGACAAAGTAATATCAGCGCGAGGCCCGCACACCTCGCGCCGCCGCCCCGCCTCTCGCCGCTTCAACTGACCCAGCCTCAACTGACCCGTCCTCGACGGGCCGACCCGGGCCGGTGAACTCTGCCGGCGCCGGCCGGAAGGCGGCCGGCCGCGTCCCCGGCAACACATGATCATTACACTTCACCCGCTGTACAAGAAACACCCAACGTACAAAACAAACACTACTGGGTCAATCATCACATCATTCACTGCAGTATCGGCCTTCCACACGCAGTATCGCGCCCTTCACGCAGTAATCGCGCCGTTCACAGCAGTATCGCGCCATGGCATGGCACACAGGTCGTCTGTCTCACCGGATATGCACCTCTCCAAAGTAGCATGGACGCGCTAGCTTATCGCCAAACCCTGGGGACACAGCAACTAGACATACATGATTGGGCTCTCTCACTCACAATACAGATGTAATCGTTGATAGAGTCAGATCAATCAGTCAGACAATTGCTCAATAAACCGATTACTAAAACCCGCACATCCAGTCACGGAATGATAGTTTCAACTGCGGCTCGAACCCCGCGGACACGCATCCAGAAACCGTGACTGTTCATCAGTAATTATTTACAATGACTTGCATGCTATGAACTAAGGACGGCTTTAGCACTAAGCAGTGCAGCGGCAGTTCTTACATACTGATCAAACACCGATGGTACTTAAGCACCACTCCATGATATTCAGCCGAGTTTAACATAAAAGGTATTTCAGATACATGTTCTCTCCTCGTAGCGACACTGGCCAGCTGAAATTCAGTAGTGGTCAAAGTAAATCAAACGCATTGCAGGAGATAATCCATGGCGGTCAGGCGGTTTCCTGACCCACGCAGACCGACGCGGTGTTTGGACAGCGGCCGCCACGCCCTCCCGCGGCTGAATTGGACACTGGGGCTGTGCGGAATCTGGCTGGGACTCAGACACCGGTATCCCACCATTACTCGGCAACCGATCCAGTGACACGGACTCGCCAGCACCCGTCCCTGCTCCGTGCGCAGAGCTCCCACAGGACACTTAGCAGATCTATGCTCGCTCGGCACGGTATCCAGCACAGGACACGGCACGGGATCCGGCACAGGACACGGCACGGGATCCAGCACAGGACACGGCACGGTATCCAGCACAGGACACGGCACGGGATCCAGCACAGGACACGGCACGGTATCCGGCGTGGGTCACGTGTCAGACCCACGCTCACTTGGCATGGTACCCGAGACGGTACACGTGACCGATGTACGCTCGTTCGGCCCGGGACCCAGTGCTTGACACGACCCGGGCCGGACACATGACAGACTCGCACTTACTCTCGGCACTCTCGCACTTTTTATTTAAATTGTTTAAATTTTCTCGTCGCTTTTTATTTAAATTGCGCCGAGGGGCGACGTGCAAATTTTTAGTTTTGTGTTCCGGACCAGTGACATTCTTACTGTCATTTATGATAATTACCTGTTATTTGTTTCCATCAAAACTTGTATACATAGAACAGAGGCAAAGCCTTTTTGAACATTATTACAGATCGCTTTTTCTTGTGAGGCTTGATCGTTTGAGGGAGACAAACAGGCCACTGCCTTGGGGGGCCATAGCCCTAAATGCCCCCTGGATCCACCAGTGCTGGTAGCAGTGTAAGTGATTTGAAAGCAGCAAGAGGCAGTACGACTTTCACGCGCATAAGTGGTCCCTCTGTATCTGGAGGAGCTTGGGGGGAGATGGCTCGGAGAGATGGTCCTGGCCTGGTCCCCACTATTAGTTAGCTCTTCGGTCCAGCAAGTTGGGCACCACTGGAGCAGCTTCCAGGTGCCAATGTTTGCGTCTTTGCGGTCGCGTCGCCTTTTTCGGAGCTCGGCAGACAAGCTTACTGCCAAGGAAAGCCTCTGCCAGACACTTAATAGATTTCATTTCCCCATTTTCCAAATTTGTATAATCGACCTGTGTATTCTGATGGGCTGCGACTACTGCGACTCGATCCGCGGCATCGGACCGAAGCGGGCCATCGAGCTGATCCAGAAGCACCGCAGCATCGAAACCATCCTGGAGCACATCGACAAGAGCAAGTACACGGTGCCGGAGAACTGGCAGTTCGCCGAGGCGAGGCGGCTGCCAGTTCTCCGGTCAAATATACCATATGCCAAAATATAAAAAATATGCCAATCGGGCTGGCGAATGCATACAAATTTCGCCGAGGCGAGCCACACTTGTACACACTTGTATACACTTGCGCAGGGCTCCCCACAGGACACGTAGCAAATCCATGCTCGCTCGGCACGGGATCCAGCATAGGACTCGGCACGGGATCCGGCACGGGATCCAGCACAGGACACGGCACGGTATCCGGCGTGGGTCACGTGTCAGATCCACGCTCACTTGGCATGGTACCCGAGACGGTACACGTGACCGATCCACGCTCGTTCGGCCCGGGACCCAGCGCCGGACACGACCCGGTCCGGACACATGACAGACTCGCACTCACTCTCGGCACTCTCACCCTGCTCAGGTACCACGACAGATCTGTGGGGAGGACGGGGTTTTAGCCTGTTGTGGTACACTGACAACATTTTACCGCTGTCCTTTATCCAGATCCCGTAATTGAGGTCACTGACTTTGGCCTCAACTGTGTCATCCTTCCAGAGACATTTGCACTTAAAATACTCCCTATTACCGGGATACGCTTGAACGAATACACCGGATCACCAGCACTGTGCGCAAAATCGTTTCAACTTGCATCGTTCAACTTTCAACTTGCAACTTGCGCGTTTGTTACGAGCGTTACTCTGATCTTATCTACGAATGGCAAACTGATATGCCCTCCGCAGACCAGCACACAGACGATCCACGTAAGCTGCTTTGGAGTCAGGCTTGAAAGCACGGAGTATATAGATCTTGGCATCAATCGGCAGGTGGGGCTCATGGCCAAACATCAGGAAGAACGGGCTGTAACCGATCAATTTATATACCTGCGACTTATATTCAATCATCCACAGTGGGAGGTGTACATACGTCACACTCATGACTGTCGTCAAGATATTTCGACAACATACCCCGAATGGCTCTCGTCATTCGCTCACACTTTCCATCTCCCTGAGGGTGTGCAGTCGAAGCGTTGATCTTTTGATGCCCATCAGGCGACACACCTCAGTCATCACCTGACTCCGAAAGTTTGCTGCACAATCGGAATGTAAATATTTTGGACAGTCAAAACGTGAGAACAGTCCGTCCACTAACGCTGTGGCCACCGTCGTCGCCGACATGTCAGGTAGCGCAAACACTTCACAGAAACGGGTA
This sequence comes from Semibalanus balanoides, assembly GCA_014673585.1. Classification (NCBI taxonomy): domain Eukaryota; kingdom Metazoa; phylum Arthropoda; class Thecostraca; order Balanomorpha; family Balanidae; genus Semibalanus; species Semibalanus balanoides. Next base: position 4,415 of record VOPJ01014850.1, on the reverse strand, counting down.
AAATGGTCACTACACACCAGGAGACGCTTGTTGCCGCGAGCTGTGGTAGGTAGACTTGTGAGGAAGTCAAACGACACAGTTTCCCACGGTTCAGATGACATCAGCTCCCCATTGGCGCACACGGCTGTGGAACAGGAGTGTAACGAGAGCTGCACTTCTCATAGCTCTGGAAACAGCTGCTCACATCAGTTGCCACTGTCGACCACTAGAACCGCAGCTGAACCTTGACAAGGAGTTTTTCACGGCTTAAGTGGCCACTGGTGGAGCCTGCGTGCGGTGTCGTCAGTACGCCAGACACGAGGTGGTGTCCAGAGTCTACGGCTTAAGTGGCCACCGGTGAAGCCTGCGTGCGGTGTCGTCAGTACGCCAGACACGAGGTGGTGTCCAGAGTCTACGGCTTAAGTGGCCACCGGTGGAGCCTGCGTGCGGTGGTCGTCAGTACGCCAGATACACGAGGTGGTGTAAAGAGTCTACGGCTTAAGTGGCCAACTGGTGGAGCCCTGCGGTGCCGGTGTCGTCAGTCCGCCAGTACGCGGTGGTGTCCAGAGTCTACGGCTTAAGTGGCCACTGGTGGAGCCTGCGTGCGGTGTCGTCAGTACGCCAGACACGAGGTGGTGTCCAGACACAGACCAGACCACTTGCAGCCGTGCACTTCCCCGTGGACGTCTTTTGAAGACTCTGGACGGAACACCCTCCACCAGACGTAGACGTTGCCATTGATGGGTTCAACAACAGCGGACGAACACTATCCGGTACCTGATGACATATCGGTCATCGACCAGCTGACAAGTGGCGGATGATCTCTGCAATACCCTCGTCCTTCCCCTGCTCCGTCTGTTTGTAGCTCAGGGACCAGTCAGCACTGGTGATTCGGTCACAGCTGGACGCTGGGGTCTCACTCGTCTGACAGCCAGAATCGGCAACCTCACTCGGTTTCCTGCTCAGAGCATCAGCAACCACGTTTTCAGAACCCGGCCTGTGAACAATGCAAAAGCGAAACTACCAAGTATATCCAACCAGAGTGCCAGGATACCAGATGGGTTTTTAAAATTCATCAGCCATTGCAGGCTGCTGTGGTCAGTTTGGAGTTTAAACTTCTTGCCCTGCAAATAATGTTAAAATGTTGAACAAAAGCAACACCTGCCAACAACGCCTTTTTAGTAGTTGAGTGGCTTCTTTGAGACTTTGATAGGCACTGACTGCCGAAGGCAACGATCCGATCCACCCCTTCCTGTTCCTGCATCAGCACAGCTCCCTGCCCTCATCACTGGAATCACAATCCAGGGTAAAATCACCGGCATCTGGACCAAAACGAGGCAACGCCACCACCACTGCACAGTGCACACTGTTGCCATTTGGCTTAAGAACTGCCATAACCTAATAACTTCCTAAGTATGTGTGTTATATAAACAAAGAAGGGCACAATCGAAAGGACTTGAGCTTGCACATAATGTCAAGAATGGATTTTTTGTTCAATGGCGGACAGAGGTTGTGAAAAACGGGAGATAACATATCTACCACAACAGTCGCTGTGATTGGTCATTTGGTAACCATTTATAGATTGCATTTTGTATGGAACGAGATCTAAAGAACTTTGGTAATATTTCGCCACCAATGGCAGATCCAGGACCCCGAATTACGAAAGACAAAAGCGATTTGATCGTTTTTTTTTATATGTTTCCTTTTCTGGAGAACAGCAACGCACAAAATAATGACCGAGAATAATGAGACGAAGGCTTATTTAAGAGTGTAAACGAAGACCTAAAACGATGAGGGCCACGACAAGTTAAAAAACTTCGAGAAAAAAAACAGCGCGATGGCCTCCGTCAACAAGCAGTACCGTGCTTGGTGTCGTGATTGTTTGTCCAGTGAGACTTCCAACCAGTCAGTACCAATTGTATCATTTATTTGTTTCACCATATTCCCTGCGGGCGGCCATAATTACGTTACACTGCGTGGAGGCAGATTCTGCCCCCCAGAAATATCGAGAACCACTCGGCCGATTTCGATGTGATAAGCACCATTTGACTCGTCATGACTATTTTTTTATCATGCCATTTATTTTGTGTTAAAAAAGGGGGGCATGGTGCAAAAAATACGAAAATGTTGGTAATTTTTTTAAAGGTCATTACGGCCTTGTAGTTTTACCGATTTGCAGGCCCAAAACGTTTTTGAGATTAAAATGTACTGTTCTTTGGTATATCAAAAGAATACCTACCAAAATGTAAACCATATACGTATTCAGAGGATATAAAATGAGGACATTTCCGGAAAACTAAACGGTGCTGTTCGTGATCGTTTGGAACGATATAAGCGTCACATGTGGGCATTATTTCTTGCAATTTATTATATTTAATATATTGCGCATAGCCGACCCAAGGTAAACATCGAGGGGACCATGTGCGTAACATTTTTGTATCATCTTACTAAATTGGAAATTGGACCCTAATTTGACGTAGGGTATTGCTCCCTTGTGTACTGGACTGCACCTCTCCGCCAAGATTTTGTAAACAAAACTAAGTACAGAGCAAGATACAGAAGTTATGATGATTTACAAATGTTTGCAATGACAACGTTCTCTGACGCATCCCTCCCAAAAAACTTGAAGCCTGGACCCACCTCTGTCTCGACGATTTTTTTCTCAAAATTGTTGACAACACGTATAAAATAATTCTATGAAAATTCTCAAAATTTCAAGACGCTAGGCTTAACGGATTACAAGAGGCAAGCAAAAAACACTGAGAGAGGGGCTAAATCTGCCCACCGCAGGGAGCACCTATGGTTAATGCTGCCTTCGACAACTTAAAAGGGGGCCACGTTAGTGAAAGAACTAAATTTCGTTCCTCAGCCATATGTTGTTGACCGGGGGTAGGGGGTAGGGTTGGGTCGTCAGATACTTTAATTTTATCTCGCATAAATGTGTTTTGCTCAGGGGGTCCATAGTCCCTGTCCCCCCTAGGGTACAGGGACTATACTGAGGACTATATCCCGGGGCTATACTGAGGCAAAGTTATTCTAACTTATACGCCATTACTCTCTCGAGACTGCTCAGCGCTAATTAGAAAGTGTGGTGGCGGGTGCAGTGGACGAGCCAGGCCTTGGGACGAGCCACAATGTCGTTACTAGCCCCTCGCGGCTAGTAACGACTTACCAACTTTGTCATCAATATGACAGCGGCAAAAAGTGGCACTAGATGTTTGGGTTATGCATTAAGGACACATGTATGCAGATGTATAAAGACTGCTATAAAGATGCTTAAAGATGCTTTAACCCATAGGATATTTAGCGAAAAATGTCGAGCTTTTCTAAAATTAACATTCTATGTGTTTATGTTCAGCAGTAAAAGGCTCTAAAACATTTGGTGTTTTTGTTTTCCATGTCGGGACAATTTTGCTTCAAAATTTATTATCCCGTGAAAGAACATGAAATTGGATTTTGTTTCATTCCAAGAGTTATGTATTTGGGTGATAGTTAAGCAACAAATATTAAATAAGCTCCAAATTCGGAAAATGCATTGGTCCATATATGTAGTTCGTGAACTTTTCAGAACTTGTGAGTTGAAGACATAAAAAACAATCGAAAGACGTTCTGGTCAATATGACTGCTGATCCCCGGGCCAATTGACATTTTAATATGATACAAAGTACACTGTAATCCAAAATTTGATCCAGTCAGAACAGTGGTTTTGGCCGCTTTGAGACCAAAAAGCAACAGTGTGCACTGGCGCGCGAGTCAGAGCTGTTTTGAAACTATCAAATGCAGCCTGGGCCTGGTCTGACCACTGGAACTTATCAGGACTGGAGATGCAGCCTGGGTCTGACCACTGCGAACTTGTCAGGACCTGAGATGAGCCTGGGCCCCTGGTCTGAACCACTGCAACTTGTCAGGACTGGAGATGCAGCCTGGGCCTGGTCTGACCACTGGAACTTGTCAGGACTGGAGATGTCCAACAAAGGCGCTGCGATTTCTGATAAAAAAAACATATTTCCTGTAGAACGAAGAAAGTCCAGAAAGCTCGCAAGCTCCTTCACTGTTCGCGGCTCAGGCCAGTCATGGATTATGGTAACCTTGTCGGGGTCGGGGCACACCGCACAGACCGTTATGAGACACCAGGTTTCCGAGGAAGGTCACTTTGTTACGGAGGAATTTACACTTTGCCAAATTCAAAGTCAAACTACCTGATGACAGACGAGACAACACTGCGTCCAGCTTCTCCAGCACATCTGGGAAAGCGGCATCATGACCGACAATGTCATCAAAGTAGTTTACGCGCAGTTGTGAGGACGCAGATCACCGACAAAGCATCACACATTTTTGCACATATGAATGGAGCCGAGTTAAGTCCAAAACAAACTCAGGTGCATTTGTAATTCGAAAGTGGTGCCATGATAGTAGCTTTGTCACGGTCCTCAGGT